>JARYGA010014519.1:0-16996 GCA_030545235.1 Helianthus tuberosus
GGAGCGTCACCTGGCTTTCCGTAGCAACAGGATCAGGAACCTGGCTTTATCTTCTTCAGACTCCCCCTATCAACATGCTGGGATCGCAGTCTGGAATTTGTAGCATAAGATCGAAAACCTGGCATTAATCCTCAGGAATCGAAACCTAGTTTTTTCAACGTTTCCTGCACATTCTCTATCCAAAACATAAGTTTTTATTTATATCACTTTGAAAAACTTACTGATATAGAGCATTCAATCACCAATCATAATAGTTACATCAAGTTCAAATTAATGACCTTGATTAACTAATCATACAATCATTCTCAAACACAATTCTCATTTAAACAAACTCCCCAACCCAATGTGGTTCATCATGTTTAGCACTCGGAATTTTGAAAATCAACTCTTCAACATCAGTTGTCGAAAATAAGATGAAGTAAAATCTTTTGGATTTTCAAAATTTTATGCTAAAACACACTTAAAATCTTTTTGGATTTATGGAAATAAACTATATACAAACATATTTTTGTGAGCACGTGTAAGAGGATCATATCAGATTTATGAGACAAAACAGCTACACCATTGATCTAAACATTACCACTTAAAGCTTTTAAACAATTCACCTTAGATCATCTATATTGTGATCCACTTAAACTCCTCTAAGATGTTCGTAATGCTTACTGATATGATTAAGGTATATTTAGATAGCACTAAAGTCTTATGCGCCCCACGATCTTAGCATATCCCCTTATCATGCAATACACTGACTTACGTAATGCCTTTAAACTTTTATCAACTGTGATTTGTGTAAAAACAACGCATAATGTTTAAACATTAATAATCAGGTCGATACTTTCGTATACGCAGAGAAAGTGCAATGTTTAAACAAAATAAGAAATAAAAAAACGATTTGAAGATGTTTAGGCTTTAACCACCAGGTCGATACTCCCGTATACACAGAGGTGATCCAAAGCTTAAACAAAACACCAAAGAAAATAAAGCAGAACGTTTAAGCAATAACATCCAGTTCGATACTCACATATTCGTAGAGGATGTCCAATGCTTAAACAAAAATAAAGAAATAAAACAAGTTTAAGTCTTTGCAAAATGAAAACACAGAATCACAGTGACTTTTCAGCAAAATTGTGAAAGCTCACAAATTTAACCGGTTTTATGTCTTTCGACAATCAGAAATTACCAAGCAGGCACACAGTCAAGAAGGACAAAACTAAGTACTATGCGTTCGACCGTGTTTCCCACCAGACTTAGGCTTTTTACTTTATGTCTGTATCATTTTCGCAAAACTACTAGTCTTAGCTGAGCCTATCGACACATCCCTAGTGAGACTGTTTAAAACTTTATAAAACTTTACATTTCTCTAGCGTGCACTGATAGTCCACTGATGTACTATAATTTCCTCTTTTTACACAAAACTATTTTTGATTTTTCGATGTTTTTGGATTTTAGATTTTATCATGTTTTTGTATTTTTCAAATTTTCAAAATTTCTAAAATTTTCTACTCCCCCTAAAATCAAAATATGTTTCAATTTTGATTTTCTGGGAAAATTTGAAAAAAAAACTGTACAAATAAAGTGACAAACTGATGTGAATTGCTTCAATTCGCCATCCACTTGGCGTAAACAATCAGAACTCCCCCTGACAACAAACTATTTTCCCATTATGATTTCAAAACACTTAAGTTTGTTTTAATCAAAATGGTTTTTCCCGAAAATTAGTTTTGTTGATACCACATGTAAGATTGGGGTTTAATTCATCATGTTGTTTTTCAATTACCACTTGTAAGATTTAACACTTGTAGGTTTTCCACAAAAACATTTTTCAAGAATGATGCCGATTCATGCTCCACGATTACCAACTTGGGAGCTCCGGCAAGTCAGGATTTTTATTTAAAGAGATCCACCCAAGCCTGACGGTCCTTGGGTTTGCCAATTTTTTGCTTTAAATATCCGTTTGACAATGATGGAAAATTTGCATCATCCATTGTCGAAACAGAAATATCACTTTTTACCTCAACTGATGGCTCCTCTGATTTTGATGAATCAGATTCATCGCCCGAACGTGGCTCCTTTGCTTCCAAAGAAACAAATTCATTGCCAGAAATTGGCTCCTGTGTTTTTGACGAAACACATTCATTGCCAGAAAGGGGAACCCAATCCTTTCTGGATTTAGGTTTTCCAAGTTCATTGACATGTGTCATGAACGGCCTTTCACAATTTCTTTTGTATTCAAACACTTTTATAAAAACTTTTTCATAAAATTTTACTTTCTTTGAATTTTTAAGTGTTTGATTGACCAATTTTTCTTTCTTTCTTCCCTCTTTTGTCATCAGATTTGTATCTGATGAATTCGTTTTACTTGACTGATCAATTTTTGTTGAATAAAGCGATTCATCAGAACTTTTATCTTAACCATCAGTTGTATCCGAGGACAAAATCTTAGCAAGATACTCCCTTGCTTTCTTTCTTTTCAATCTCAGTCGATTTTTCTGCCCTTGTGACAATTTCACACTCTGTTCTTTGGGCTTTTCATCAACTTTGACTGTTTTCTTCACCTTTCTTTGAGATTCAGCCCTCGGTTTTCCCTTTGATCTCATTGGGCAATCTCTTGCAATATGGCCTTTGATATGACATTCAAAGCATTTTCTTGTCTCAGTCCTTTGACTCTGGCAGTTAACAGCAATGTGTCCTCTAAAACCACATTTGTAACACACCCTGTTATCATACCATTCACCACTTTCATACCAAACATTTAAATCATAACATTGTTTAGCTTTGTGGTAGTCATGACTTTTCCTCTTTCTATCCTCTCAAGTCTTTGAGGAATCTTCATTCCCTCTTCTCCCATAAGCTTGATTTGACTTTTGAGCACTGTGGTCAAACCTGCACCACTTATTACCAACTTTTTGTGAGTTTAAATTTTCAAAATTTTGTGATGATTGATTACGATTGGATAACTGAACTGATGATCTTTTATTGTTGTTTTGAAACTTTTTCGAATTTTTGTTTTGTTTTTGTTCCACAATCTTCTTAAGAGGTTTTTGCGTTGAGCATTCACCTTTTTCAGTAGACTGTAAAACGGTTTCTTGAAATTTATCTTTTAATTTCAAAAATATTTTCTTTCTATCATTTTCATCCTCAGTTTTATCATCACAATCTTCAATTATGACTTTGGCATAATTTGTGACATCGTCACTTATTGGAATTTCATTGATCGGTTTTGGACATAAATGATCTAGCATAACTGACGAGGTCACAAAACCTTTCAATTTCTTTTCCAAATCATCAATTTTATTTCTAGCACATTCAACTTCTTTTTCAAGTTGAATGATTTTCTCAAGATGAGAATTTATTTCCTTTTGTTTTTCAATATTATTTTTACTAAAAACAGATTTTTCATTTTCTAAAACTTTTATTTTATTTTGGAAATCTTTTTCGTTTTCTTTTAAAATTTTGTTTTCTAATGTCAAACTCTCCACATCTTTTAAGAGTTTGACATTATCTGATCTGGATTTATCACAAATTAAGCACATCTCAGGCATTTTATCAACATCAGCTTCCTTCTCCATCTTGAAAGCTGGAATTTCTTTAACCTATTCCTTTACTATTTGAACTTTTTCTTCAGGTTTGACTTCACTGTTCTGTGACAACTCAGTTGTCTCATCTTGTTTAGATTTTTCTTGATGAGCACTGTCACACCCCAACCGATGGCGGAATCATCGGGGCGCGGCACTGAGCGAAACAGATTGTCCAGAAGTTTCCACAACAACTATCATTACCATTTAATTAAACATTACGTCCCATACCGTAACATAAATAGTTAAACAAGTTATTACAGACAACATCAAAACAAATACTCTGTTCCGACAACTCAGATTTAAATAAGTAGCAAGTGTTTATCTGCTTCTAGAGACCCCTAATAAGTTATCTACAGACAACTATTTGTTGGGCTCTAAAGCTTTATTCTAGTCTCCAACTCCTACCACATATGCGTCCTAAGCACCTGTCACATACGTTAAAATAATGTCAATACATAAAATGTAAAGGTGAGCATACAAGTTTGATAATAGCATATAGAGTTCGAATTCGTTTACGCATAACCAGCACGTACACATAGAGAAATGAAGCACGTTAGTTATCGACATAGATCCATCGATACCAATGACTGCGGGTTGACTGCCCGAGGCAGTTCGCAATACACGATTACCACTGTAATCCATGCAAGTAAAAGATCCTTAACAACCCCCGTGTGAACGGGTGCCGAGTCCAAACTATAGTACTATCGTTGCTAAAGCAGGTAGACAGCATTCCATGTGTAATCATAACAAACAAGCATTCATAAGCCACGTATAACATGCATTAATGGTTAAGCGTTAAAATAGCTTGAGTAGTGTGATAGTTGTAGTTTGAATAGTTGTAACGTATGTAACACCCAAAAGTGCTAAAAGCAAAAAGGGTTCGAGTATACTCACAACGATATGGATTGAAGGGAGCGCTTTACAGCGAGTACGTCTAGCCTGAATAGATTCGATAACGTAACGATAAGTGACGCGTAATCAGTACAAGTGAGCGTGGGTAGGATGACTGATCGTGCGGATCAGTTATCCGTGAGTAGAAGTCATCCGTGCGCATGACCTATCCGTGCGGATGGTGATGCGTGCGGATGGTGTTCCATTCGGATTGATTATCCGTGCGTGTGACTGTCCGTGCGGGTGGTAACCCGTGCGGACTAGTTGTACGTGCGGACGACTTATCCGTACGATTAGATGGCTTGTGTGGATAAATGTTCAAGTGGATTGTTTCTTCCTAAGATGTGTTTGTGTATGATGGCTTGTGCTTTGGAGTTTTCGTTGTAGCATTTAGAAAACACCTAAGTGTTTCTACCTTTCAAGCCGGTCGCGCGGACGGCAGTCCGTGCGTACGGTAGTCCGTGCGGGCAGCCTGTGCGTGCGGGCAGAGACAATCCGTCCGGATAGCCTGTCCGTGCGTACGGCTTGGCCGTGCGGATGGAGATTGTTTGATTTTCATTTTTAGGCCTTAGTATCTCATGATCCGAAGAGTAATCCATTCAGAGGTCGTCCGTCCGGATTGCTCGTTCGTCGATACTCAAACCTCGTTTGGAAGGTGGGTCCCAAGTGTAGTCCGTGCGGGTGACAACCCGTGCGTATGACCTGTACGTGTGTATGACCTATACGTGCGTACGGCTCGTTCGTGCGGACAGCTAGTCCGTGCGGACAACTGGTCTGGTTGTTCCGTTCGTCTACACTTGGTTTCTGTTGTCGTTTATCGAGACGTTCTGATTACGTGGCAACCACTTGGAGTTGTGTTCTTACCCGCGTGACTAGACCGGTCAGGAACCACCCTAACTCGGCCTGTCGACGACTCAGAACGGTCATCCCGGTTAACCCCGAAATCAGTTGTCTATGGGTAGAACCCCAGATCTAGAACTAGGGCATCACTATTGACGAGTAGAACACTAGGACTGATCGGATTCGTACCGGTTTTAAGGGTAAAAGAAGGATAGAACTAAGGTTTATTTCTTCCAACTCTTTTATCCTTAGAAAGGTTTAGATCTAGGTGAAATTATTGTAAAAACTTGTAGATATCGTTTTAGATCTGAGATATCCTTGGTGGAATGAGGTCAAGCTTGAAGTTCTTATGAACTTCCTGATGACGTCACCCGAGAATACCTCAAATCCGGATGATTTCTTGGTTAAAATGGAAGATTCGAAAGATAGAAATGTGTAGAATTGTGTAGTGATTAAAGATGTACAAGAATTAGTGCAAGATCTTACCTGGATTGAGAGAAATCTGAGAAAAGGTGAAGAGTGCGTGTGGTTCGGACGTCACTTGCCAAAAGTGGAAAAAGTGGAGAGTGACCCGTGTATTTATAGGATGCCAAAAAGGGAAAGGGTGAGCCGTGCGCATGGCACGCACCCGGGTAGGTTATCCGCACGGATGACCAGTCATCCGTGCGGATTGGCAATCCGTGCGGATTGGCCATCCGTGCGGATGCCACCTCCTTTGGTGAGTTCGGTGTGATGTTGATTCGGTTTCGATTTGCGAGCGATTTGAAAGGGTTTCCTAATCAAATTACTTTCAGTCCCAACTACTTCTTATATGGTTCGACTCGGGATTCGGGTTCGAGTTCGTTTATATTCGAGTTAGACTTCGGGTTCGATTGAGTTCGCTTGACTATCACAACGTAAAATAACACAAAATAAACATGCACAGGCAACACGTAAGGCACACACACACGTATAATGACAAGTAAAATACATAGCTCGAGTTACGATTTGATGTCGATTTGATTAGCATAGCTTGATTAACTTTATCGCATTGTTACTTCCTATCGTTCACAGTCGCAGGTCGTTTTGAAATACGGTTAGCATGATTCGATTATTGCAATGTACAACATTTACTCCACATAATCTAAATATCATACAAACAATTCTATGAGTCATGTCGCGCGAAATCGGTCGTTGACTTTGACCTTGACTTTGACTTTCACTCGTGAAAACACGGGGTGTTACAGCCTCCCCTTGTTTAGGAAATTTCGTCCCGAAATTAAGCTGAGAGCTGTAACTAGTTCGTGAATCACGTGTGAGAGTCCTTCGTTTGGATCATTGAAAATCGTCAAATTAATCAAGATTTTATGGTTAAAAATTGATAATTTTTGGATATGATATGCGAAAACATTTAATCTAAAAGTCTATGCAGTTTTAGATTTCAATTCAAAGCCGTTTGAAAGAAATCCTTTGTCAATTTTTAATTTTTCATTTTCAAAACCTTTTTTTTCTTTTTCTTTCAAAACCTTGATTATTGTAGGTTCTGGTTTGAATTCGTTTCGATTGCGATCCGACTCGTACGACGTGCGGAATCCGTACATGATCGTGATCGAACACACAAAAACGTACAATTTAACTGTGATTCTATTGATCGTGTACAAAACCGAGAATCACGTTTTGCCATTTTCTCTCTACTTTCTCTCTCTAGCCCCTATTTACAAGTATGCCACCTTGCCTTTCTAATTCGGACATTACTCATTCGTTAAACAGCTGTGGATACTTTGCCTTCATGACGCCTTCGAGTTCCCAAGTGAACTCTGCGCCTCGTTTACCTTCCCATCGGACCTTCACAATAGGAATGCGTGAGCGCCTGAGTTCTTTGGTTTGGCGGTCCATGATCTCGACTGGCTTTTCCACGAAGTGTAATGTTTTGTTCACTTGTAGATCGTCTAGAGGAACATGTAAGTCGTGGTCAGCGATGCAGTTTCGGAGGTTTGACACGTGGAAAGTCGGATGGACATTGCTAAGTTCTTCCGGTAATTCGAGTCTGTAGGCGACTTTTCTGATCCTTTCCAGAATCTTGAAAGGTCCAACATATCGAGGCGCGAGTTTTCCCCTCTTGCCGAATCGGACTACACCCTTCCAAGGTGATACCTTTAGGAGTACGTAGTCACCAACGCCATATTCATGGTGCTTGCGCTTTTTATCGGCGAGAACTTTCTGTCTATCCCGAGCTTTCGCTAGATTGTCTCGAATTTGGAAAATTTTGTCTGTCGTCTCTTGCAGCAGCTCCGGACCGGTTAGTTGCGAGTGACCGATCTCGTGCCACACAATAGGCGATCGACATCTTCTTCCGTATAAGGCCTCGAAAGGTGCCATCTGGATGCTAGCCTGGTAGCTGTTGTTGTATGAGAATTCGACTAACCGAAGGTGTCTATCCCAATTACCTCCGAAGTCTAGAACACACGAACGGAGCATGTCTTCAAGTGTACGAATCGTTCTTTCAGTCTGACCGTCGGTTTATGGGTGGAACGCAGTACTTAGATTAAGCGTTGTACCGAGTGCCGTTTGAAACGTTTCCCACAATCGTGAAGTGAACCGAGCATCACGATCAGAGATGATGTCACGAGGCGTGCCATGTCGACAAATGATCTCGTCGGTGTAGATTCGGGCTAATCGTTCGACCTTGTAGTCTTCTCGTATTGGCAGAAAGTGGGCTGATTTAGTCAAACGGTCAACAACAACCCAAATGCTGTCGTGACCTGATGACGTGGTTGGAAGCTTGGTTACGAAATCCATAGCTATACTCTCCCACTTCCACATGGGGATTGGAGGTTGTTCGAGCAAGCCCGAGGGTCTTTGATGTTCAGCCTTGACCCTAGCACAGGTTAGGCATTTTCCGACGTAGAGAGCGATATCCCGTTTCATACCCGGCCACCAGTACCTATAGCGAAGGTCATGGTACATTTTGTCAGCACCAGGATGAATAGAGTATCGGGATTTGTGGGCTTCATCCATGATAATCTGTCGCAGGTCGGTTCGCTTGGGAATCCAAATTCGGTCTAAGAAGTGGAATATCCTATTTGATTTGCTCACAAGCTGGGCTCCATCGTGGTAGATTCTTTCTTTCTTCAAGGTGCGTTCGTTGAAACATGCATGTTGGGCGTCGCGAATGAGAGCTTCGAGGTTGTGCTGGGCTTGAACATTTCGAGTGCTGAGCAGATAGCTCCGTCTGCTAAGTGCGTCGGCAACAACATTTGCTTTGCCTGGGTGATAACGAATCTCACAGTCATAATCGTTGAGAAGTTCTACCCATCGGCGTTGACGCATATTCAGTTCCCTCTGATTAAAGATGTGCTGTAGGCTCTTATGATCGGTGAAGATCGTACACTTGGTACCATACAGGTAGTGTCGCCAAATCTTTAATGCAAAAACAACTGCGCCTAGCTCGAGATCGTGGGTTGTATAGTTCTTCTCGTGGATTTTGAGCTGACGAGATGCGTAAGCTATAACCTTGTCTCGTTGCATTAAGACACAACCGAGACCAAGATTGGAAGCATCACAGTAGACAATGAAATTATCGTTTCCGTCGGGTAGTGTGAGAACAAGAGCATTGCAGAGCATGTATTTGAGGGTTCGAAAGGCAGACTCTTGTTTGGTTCCCCAGACAAAAGACTGGTCCTTATGAGTGAGAGAAGTGAGTGGTACTGCAATCTTCGAGAATCCTTCGATAAATCGTCGATAATAGCCCGCTAGTCCAAGAAAGGAGCGGACTTCAGTCGGGTTCTTAGGCGTAACCCAGCTCTTAACAGCTTCAATCTTCTCAGGATCGACATGAATACCCTGACTATTCACGATGTGACCCAGAAACTGAACCTCCCCCAACCAAAACTCACACTTGGAGAATTTGGCGTAGAGTTGGTTCCCCTGTAGTAACTCGAGGACCAAACGTAGATGCTGCGCGTGTTCGGCTCTCGTTTTGGAATAGATCAAGACATCGTCGATGAACACGATGACGAAACGGTCAAGATACGGTTTACACACTCGATTCATCAGATCCATGAAAACTGCTGGTGCATTGGTTAGGCCAAAAGGCATGACAACGGATTCGTAATGGCCGTATCGAGTGCGAAACGCGGTTTTGGGTATATCTTCCTCCTGTATACGCAGCTGATGATATCCTGAACGCAGATCGATCTTCGAGAAGCACGTAGCGCCTTGTAGCTGATCAAACAAATCGTCGATTCGAGGCAGAGGATAACGGTTCTTGATAGTCAACTTATTCAATTCCCGGTAGTCGATGCACATCCGGAACGACCCATCCTTCTTTTTGACGAAAAGGACTGGTGCGCCCCAAGGAGAGGTGCTCGGGCGAATAAAGCCTTTTTCAAGCAATTCCTGGAGTTAGGTTGAGAGTTCGCGCATCTCGGACGGCGCGAGTCGATAAGGAGCTCTGGCGATAGGATTGGCTCCAGGAATGAGATCAATGCGAAAATCAATATCACGCTTCGGAGGTAGTCCAGGAAGATCCTCTGGAAAAACTTGAGGAAATTCTCGAACCACAGGAACGTCTTTCACTTCCTTCTTCTCTTTCTTTTCCTTCTCCGCTGCTACGACATGAGCCAAGAAAGCCCTGTATTCCTTACGGAGATACTTGCTAGCTTGTAGGCATGACATAAGCTTGAGACCTTTCGAAGTTGTATCACCATAAACACACAATGAATCACCGGTTGCGAGCGAGAAACGAATCATTTTGTCGAAGCACACAACTTCGGCATGGTTTTCGCGTAGAAAGTCCATGCCTACTATGACATCAAAGCTTCCTAGTTGCATAGGAATGAGATCGATTGAGAAGATGTGATTGTTGAGCTCGAGAGTGCAATCACGTATAACAGAGTTTACAGCGACGGTTCTTCTGGTGGCGACTTCAACATCGAATGCAGAGGAGAGTCGGGAACGTTTACGTCTAAGGAGTCTCTCAAATTCGAGTGACACAAAGCAATTATCGGCTCCAGTATCAAACAAACATGAAGCATAAATACCATTCACAAGGAACGTACCATTCACCACGTTGTTGTCGGCCTGGGCTTGACGCACATTGAGGTTGAAAGTTCTGGCGCGTGCGGCCTGTTGCTGCTGCTGTGGTTGTTGCTGCTGTTGCTGCTGCTGTGGCGGCTGCTGTTGCGCTTCTTGCTTCACTACCCTGTTCGGGCACATGTTGGCGAAATGGTTCAGGTCGCCACATGTGAAGCATGCTCTGGCTTTGACTGCGGGTGCCGGAGGAGCTTGTTGACCCTGTGGGGCAGCGAGTAGAGCTTGATTGGTAAGAGCTTGACGAATACGGCAGTTGGCAGTAAAGTGGCCGTAGACGTTGCAATGAGCACAGAAGCGGCATTGAATAGCAGTCGGGTGATGATAGGTGCAAGTAGGGCAGAGTGGATGTGGTCCAGTATATGCACGCTTTGCAGGCGGTGCATTGGCCACAGGCGCCACTACTTGACGCTGTTGAGCAGGTACAGCTTGGATCGGTGCAGCAGAAATCGCACAGTTCTTGTTAGTGGAGCTGTTCTTTCTCTTGTTCTTTCGCTTGTTGCTTGACGAGGTGGGTTCAGTAGTTGGTGCAGTAGCGGTAGCTTGATGCAGATGCTTGGAGGTCTTATCCCACACCCCAGCCTTAACCCTTTTGTCATTGATCTCAGCGGCCAGCAGATAGGTTTCTTCGATCGTGGTAGTCTTAGCCGCTTGCACGAAATCAGCAACGCAGTCAGGCAAAGCTCGGATGTACTTCTTGATGGTCATATCGGGAGTCTTGACCTGGTCAGGACAGATAATGCTGAGCTGTTTAAAGCGAGCAGTGAGACCAGCATTGTCTCCATCCTTCTGATGTATGTGCCAAAATTCATCTTCAAGCTTTTGACGCTCGTGAGGAGGGCAGAATTCCTCTAGCATGACTTCTTTGAGCTCATCCCACGACAAACCGTAAGCTGCATCATTCCCTCTCTTGTTCCTCTCGGCCGTCCACCAGTCCAAAGCACGGGACTGAAAGACGCCGGTAGCGTTCAGAGTTCGAAGGTCATCAGGGTAACCACTTTGTCGCAGAGTAACCTCGATAGAGTCAAACCAGTGGAATAGAGCAGTAGGACCTCCTTCGCCTGTGAATTATTTTGGCCCACATGACTTGAATTGTTTGAAACTGAAAGGTCTCGCGGCAGCTCTAGGACCCTCAGTCCTCGATTCCTCGGATGATTTGCTGGCATTCTCGCAGACATCGCTCACAGCCTTTGCTACCGCTTTCGCGACGATGGAAGCAAGGCGTCTGTCCCTCTTTTCCTGGCGAGAGAGTGGATGACGGGATCCAGACGACATTGTCTGCAATAGACATCGCCATGGAACTCAACACATGTATTCGAATCTCACCTCACACGTCTATTACTACTAAGCTCAGTAACACGTACCATGTATACGCATATAGTCACAAAATCACAGAGTTGCACAAGTCACATGATCACATAGAGCACATAATCACAATATTCCTAATCACATAAGCATAATAGCAAGAAACACATATACTTAGTTACTAAAAGCACCTACGAGCATACAAACCATTTTGACTGCCTCTATTGTCGATTCGCTAGCGATGAGTTGTGTGGGTTTTGTGTTTTAGCAAAAGCAATAGTGTTGGGTTGAAACCAATAGTACCTTAAAACGTACAGAAAATTCACAAAATTTTCATAAAAATCGATAAATTGAAGGTGGATTGTCTGCGGCTAATAGACTTCGACTAACCAAAGTAGCTCGACTATTCGCAAGGATCCTGCACAACGACCTTCAGGACTATGCCTTTGCCTCGTTTCTCGGGCGTTGGCGCAATTCCCTTTGGTTAGGTTGTGTTTTTAGACCGTTGGAGTCCATCGAACTTTGGTGGAGTTTTGTGTAAAAGCGGGACGAGTCGTCAAGGTTAGGGTTTCACCCCTATCTTGCAACTTCCGTCCTCGTTTTAGATAAAATTTTTGAGGAGATTATTCATCAAAATATGGATTTCACTCCTGATTTGGTATGATTCTCCTCGTTTGTAGCTAAAACGCAAGATGATTAGGCAACTTTAGTCGAGAGTTGCGGTTTTCACACCTATTCTCAACCTTATTACCTGTTCACAACTTGAAAATTTCGAGTGCAATGATAGAAAAGAGTGTGTGATAGCAACGAGTTTACGCATACGCGTGAGTTGGTCTGTTGGTTCTTAACTATAGTCTAGGTCTCTAAGACTTCGACCCGGACTAGGTCGAGTCTTGCCTAATTCCCTATAGTTATGGCTCTGATACCAATCTGTCACACCCCAACCGATGGCGGAATCATCGGGGCGCGGCACTGAGCGAAACAGATTGTCCAGAAGTTTCCACAACAACTATCATTACCATTTAATTAAACATTACGTCCCATACCGTAACATAAATAGTTAAACAAGTTATTACAGACAACATCAAAACAAATACTCTGTTCTGACAACTCAGATTTAAATAAGTAGCAAGTGTTTATCTGCTTCTAGAGACCCCTAATAAGTTATATACAGACAACTATTTGTTGGGCTCTAAAGCTTTATTCTAGTCTCCAACTCCTACCACATATGCGTCCTAAGCACCTGTCACATACGTTAAAATAATGTCAATACATAAAATGTAAAGGTGAGCATACAAGTTTGATAATAGCATATAGAGTTCGAATTCGTTTACGCATAACCAGCATGTACACATAGAGAAATGAAGCACGTTAGTTATCGACATAGATCCATCGATACCAATGACTGCGGGTTGACTGCCCGAGGCAGTTCGCAATACACGATTACCACTGTAATCCATGCAAGTAAAAGATCCTTAACAACCCCCGTGTGAACGGGTGCTGAGTCCAAACTATAGTACTATCGTTGCTAAGGCAGGTAGACAGCATTCCATGTGTAATCATAATAAACAAGCATTCATAAGCCACGTATAACATGCATTAATGGTTAAGCGTTAAAATAGCTTGAGTAGTGTGATAGTTGTAGTTTGAATAGTTGTAACGTATGTAACACCCAAAAGTGCTAAAAGCAAAAAGGGTTCGAGTATACTCACAGCGATATGGATTGAAGGGAGCGCTTTACAGCGAGTACGTCTAGCCTGAATAGATTTGATAACGTAACGATAAGTGACGCGTAATCAGTACAAGTGAGCGTGGGTAGGATGACTGATCGTGCGGATCAGTTATCCGTGAGTAGAAGTCATCCGTGCGCATGACCTATCCGTGCGGATGGTGTTCCATTCGGATTGGTTATCCGTGCGTGTGACTGTCCGTGCGGGTGGTAACCCGTGCGGACTAGTTGTACGTGCGGACGACTTATCCGTACGATTAGATGGCTTGTGTGGATAAATGTTCAAGTGGATTGTTTCTTCCTAAGATGTGTTTGTGTATGATGGCTTGTGCTTTGGAGTTTTCGTTGTAGCATTTAGAAAACACCTAAGTGTTTCTACCTTTCAAGCTGGTCGCGCGGACGGCAGTCCGTGCGTACGGTAGTCAGTGCGGGCAGCCTGTGCGTGCGGGCAGAGACAATCCGTCCGGATAGCCTGTCCGTGCGTACGGCTTGGCCGTGCGGATGGAGATTGTTTGATTTTCATTTTTAGGCCTTAGTATCTCATGATCCGAAGAGTAATCCATTCAGAGGTCGTCCGTCCGGATTGCTCGTTCGTCGATACTCAAACCTCGTTTGGAAGGTGGGTCCTAAGTGTAGTCCGTGCGGGTGACAACCCGTGCGGATGACCTGTACGTGTGTATGACCTATACGTGCGTACGGCTCGTTCGTGCGGACAGCTAGTCCGTGCGGACAACTGGTCTGGTTGTTCCGTTCGTCTACACTTGGTTTCTGTTGTCGTTTATCGAGACGTTCTGATTACGTGGCAACCACTTGGAGTTGTGTTCTTACCCGCGTGACTAGACTGGTCAGGAACCACCCTAACTCGGCCTGTCGACGACTCAGAACGGTCATCCCGGTTAACCCCGAAATCAGTTGTCTATGGGTAGAACCCCAGATCTAGAACTAGGGCATCACTATTGACGAGTAGAACACTAGGACTGATCGGATTCGTATCGGTTTTAAGGGTAAAAGAAGGATAGAACTAAGGTTTATTTCTTCCAACTCTTTTATCCTTAGAAAGGTTTAGATCTAGGTGAAATTTTTGTAAAAACTTGTAGATATCGTTTTAGATCTGAGATATCCTTGGTGGAATGAGGTCAAGCTTGAAGTTCTTATGAACTTCCTGATGACGTCACCCGAGAATACCTCAAATCCGGATGATTTCTTGGTTAAAATGGAAGATTCGAAAGATAGAAATGTGTAGAATTGTGTAGTGATTAAAGATGTACAAGAATTAGTGCAAGATCTTACCTGGATTGAGAGAAATCTGAGAAAAGGTGAAGAGTGCGTGTGGTTCGGACGTCACTTGCCAAAAGTGGAAAAAGTGGAGAGTGACCCGTGTATTTATAGGATGCCAAAAAGGGAAAGGGTGAGCCGTGCGCATGGCACGCACCCGTGTAGGTTATCCGCGCGGACTGGTCATCCGTGCGGATTGGCAATCCGTGCGGATTGGCAATCCGTGCGGATTGGCCATCCGTGCGGATGCCACCTCCTTTGGTGAGTTCGGTGTGATGTTGATTCGGTTTCGATTTGCGAGCGATTCGAAAGGGTTTCCTAATCAAATTACTTTCATTCCAAACTACTTCTTATATGGTTCGACTCGGGATTCGGGTTCGAGTTCGTTTATATTCGAGTTAGACTTCGGGTTCGATTGAGTTCGCTTGACTATCACAACGTAAAATAACACAAAATAAACATGCACAGGCAACACGTAAGGCACACACACACGTATAATGACAAGTAAAATACATAGCTCGAGTTACGATTTGATGTTGATTTGATTAGCATAGCTTGATTAACTTTATCGCATTGTTACTTCCTATCGTTCACAGTCGCAGGTCGTTTTGAAATACGGTTAGCATGATTCGATTATTGCAATGTACAACATTTACTCCACATAATCTAAATATCATACAAACAATTCTATGAGTCATGTCGCGCGAAATCGGTCGTTGACTTTGACCTTGACTTTGACTTTCACTCGTGAAAACACGGGGTGTTACAAGCACTGTCAACCTGTTTCTTCTCGGATTTGACATTTTCTTTAACAATTTCTGCCTTATGATTCTTCTTTTTCGCAGCTTGCTTATTTTTGAGCTTTTCCATTTTATCTGCAAAAAACATATTATATAAATCAGGTGAAAATTCTCTTTTATAGTATTTAAGTTTTTCAATTTCTTCACTGTCATCGTCACTCTCTTCATCTGATGAGTGATCAAAGATTGGAGCTTTTTCTGAAACACTTTCTGAAGCCTTTTCAGCTTTTTCTGAACCAACTTCTGAAGCCTTTTCAGCTTCTTCTAAAATAATTTCTGAAGCCTTTTCTATCAAAACTGGTTCTTTTGAAACTAGTTCTTCTGAAACTGGTTCTTCTTCGATCTTTATAGGACTATACTGTTCAGATTCATAATAAAAGTACGCTATCTCCTCTTCAGAATCCATGTTTCAATGTCAAATGTTCAAGTGAGCTGAAGAACTTCCACGAGGTCCACTAACAAGCCCAATCACAAAGTCTTGACCCAAATCGCTTTTAAAAACTTTTAACCCAATATCCTTAGCCCAAAGCTCCTTCAAATACTTTCAATCTTAACCCAAACCACTACTTTTAAATGCAACCCAAAACACAATCCACTTAGCTAAATTTGGTTCAACTTGAGACCCAAAATTTAGCTTAAAAACTAACTTCACTATCCAAAGTCAAAATATCTTGGTCCACTTCTAGTCTCAAACAAAATTTATTGCCCACTTATATCCACAGCCCAAAACGCAATTCAATTCACAATTTTCAGCCCACACTACAACTCAATACTTTGTCAAAGACTACACGACAAAAGTTATATGTTGTTCGATCGAGTTGTCAGTTGACCTTTTGACCTTAATAATGAACTTTGATATTCAAAATGAACTCACACGCAATGTATTGATTTATGTAATCAAAGGCCGACAAATACTCAAATTTGATTGGGCCGTGAATATGAATTCACATGGGCTAACACTGCAAATCACATGTATCTATTTAATGACTTGACCGACTTGATCACGTGGACTAATCTCATGCAGATTCTGAATGGGATTTATATCATGCCGACAACATCAATTCGCACAAATTCTTAATTGGTTCTTCAATTCAAATCTCATTACTATCAAAGTTCAATATGGCCGACAAGATTATGATATCTAAATTCTCATTGGACTCAATATCCACTTATTTCAACAAATGGAATCAACTTCAATTCTTATAGGGCCGATGACTTAGTGGTCTGACATACCATACCATATCTCACATGCAAAGGCAGATGACTTTTATCAATTTACATGCAATTCAATATTCAATGAATTTTAAGTGGACCCAGTATATCACGTGAACTGAAGTCCTGATAACTATTTCAAACGACCTGGTGTACTTTTCAAACGATTTGATCACTTCACACGACCTGGATGCTCAGTTCGTATGACCTGATGAAATTTCTAAGCGATCTGAACCGAAATTCACACGATCTGAAGATTTTCAAACAGTTTGGTCCAAAATTCAACCAATCGGTTC
>JARYGA010014520.1:0-43670 GCA_030545235.1 Helianthus tuberosus
GAGCCGCGATACGATACAGGTAAACAACGTCACACCACTAGCTTCCTCAGTAACTACATGCTAAATTTCGGGACGAAATTTCTTTCAAGTTGGGGATAATGTGACAACTCGAATTTCCGACATTCTCTATTCGCATTTAATGCACGTTGTCGTTGACTGTTTAGTTGTTTGACTTGCCTGATTTCGTAACTGTACACTTTGTGATATGATGAGACGTATTATGTTGCATGATTATGTGTTTGATTGTATAACGTGGAACTTGTTAAGAAACATAAGCTGTTTAAGAATTGAACAACCCGACGAAACACAAGAGTGTTTCGCCATAACCCATCCCGACGAAACAGGCTGTTTCGCCATATACATCTCGACGAAACAGAAGTCTGTTTCGCCGGCCCAGTAATTCACGAAGCCCAGTTCGGGCCCAACATGTTATTTCGAGTTGTAATACATAAAACAACGTCAGTTTCACACTTTTATCATAACCACCGAAACCCTAGAGTCTCTCCTTCTCTGTTGACGGCAATCTAGCGTTCCCTAGCTCTCGAATCCTTGTTTGTTCATCTCGAATCGGTTAGTGTATGTTTGTTATTCGGTTTCATGTTTCTGTGGTGTCTCGATTCATGCTTGTGTATATGATTGATGTGTATTACTGCTGTGATTATAAGAGTATGATGATGATATAGGTTTTGATATGCATGATGTAATCGGATATAATAGTGCTATGTAAAGATTAATACGATCAAGTACTCGGTTCTGAATGTTGTTATTATGATCTGGTACTGAATACACACTAACATCTTGATAGGGATCGGTGATGCGGCGTTGTATGTTAATCGATATATTGTATATGTAAACTAGGGTTCATGCTAGACGATGATTCTTTAAGGATTGTGTTATGTGATTCTGTGAACAAATGATTACTGCATGATTGTTAATGTTGATGTCGGCTGTTAGTGATGATTAGGGTTTTCTGTATGATTCGTAACTGTTAGACGTAACTGACTGTTCGACGAAACAGGTCTCTTGACGAAACAGAAGTGTTTCGCCAAGAGCAAATCGACGAATCAGAATCCTGTTTCGCCAAACAAGGACACGACGAAACTGAATGAGTTTCGTCAATAATGTGTTTCGTCAATATTGTGTTTCGCCAACTATTGTGTTTCGCCAACATGTGTGTTTCGCCAATGTGTATCAGCACATCAACTTGGGTCAATTCTGTTAAGTGTAAACTGGAGTATTTAACTGCTGTTAAGTGTAACCATCTGGTATATGATTGTGATTACGTGCTACATGTTTATACGTGAACAACTTGAACACAAACTGATCTCACATACATGCATACTTTAGGACGGGATTGATTAATTGCGAACATATACTTAGCATACCGAGCAAACCAAGGTGAGTTCACACAAGCCAAGGCATGGGGTTCCCAGGGGGGAATGGGGATTTGATGACTTACTATACATACGTAAATGATGGAAACTACTGCTAGACTAGTAACACTTATTGAACGATCTTCGCACACCTGCCAAGGATTGGCCGCGATATTATGACTGTCTTCGCACACCTGCCATATGATGGCCGCGAACTAAACTTACAAATCTTCGCACACCTGCCTGGAGAGGCCGCGATACAAATAAACCTAGTCTAGAATACTTGGGGAATAACATTCCCCAACATCTTCGCACACCTGCCTGGAGGGCCGCGATGGGAAATAATACGATACTTTGTAACGAACGAACATACTACTACTCACGCTATACTAATACTGAACTATTAACTGTGAACTCGCTCAACTAGTTGTTGACTCTCTATTGCATGCCTTGCAGGACCTTAGGTACATATGGAGCTTGCACAGGGAGGAGCAGGTCGTTGTGGGGCATGGATCGATGATGCCATGTTATCTATCTAAACATTTGAATTTACTATTTACATTGGGTTTACATACTTATGCTTCCGCTACATACTTGTTGACGTTTGGTATTGAAAACACCTTTCGTATTGATGAATGATTTTACTACTTACTTATATGTTCAATATGATTGGTGGCTTGATCCTGGTCAGTCACGCCTCCAAGCGGTGATACTCCGCGAGTGGATTTTGGGGGTGTGACAGTTCTGACCTGAGCTCTCACGACCCTCGCAAATTTAACCCTTTACAGATATCATCTAGGTATACTCACCTGTAAGACTGAATATTGGGATCTGAATACGGGAGTATATTCTGAGATGGGACACGCGAATAAGTTTAAGTCGCTTAAAACATTAATCTCATATCTTGAAACAGTTGAACTTTGTGTGAAAATTTAATTGGATCAGTATACTGACAATCTAAGTGAATCGTTTAGAACTTAAAATGTTTAAAGCTTAACGGTGTTGGTGATTTGTCTCAAAAGCTGATATGATCCTCTTACACAAACTCACAAAAATATTAGTTTGTAAATATTTCTTTACTGCATTTCTGTTATATCAAAAATTCCAAAAAGATTTTCGGAGTGTTTTAGCATACATTTTGAAAAATTCAAAAAGATTTTAGACAACTGACGTTGAAGAGCTGGTTTTCAAAATTCCGAGTGCTGAATATGACGAACTGGTTTGGAAGAGTGTTGTGTGAAAAATGTTGTGTTTACAAGTGGTCATCAAAAATTAAATTTGTTATATCAATAAATGATGTTTTGAACTGAATTTATCAAGTGGTTAGCAAAGTTTAAAGTTTAAATTTGTCAGATGGTTAATTTGTGAAATTTACTTTGAGGTAGAGTATATGCAGGTTATGGCTATGAGAGAGTCAGGTTGCGATTCTAGTACCTGAGCAGGATGTGAACCAGCTCACAATCTTGAAATCTGTGAAAGCCAGACTACGATCTCAGCACAACTCAAGGAGGAGTCTGCTAGTAGAACAACATCCGAGGGAGAGAAAAGTCTGTAGATGAATAGAGCCAGCGTGAGATCCTGAATTGATATTCACTCTAGCTGCTGATGCTGATGAACTTAAAGAATCAAGAGATCTGATCAAGATAATGTAAAGAGAAGATTGAGGATGTTTACACTGTCAGATATTTTGGAAGAGCCCAAAGACTGTGAAGACTCTACACTGAAGACTCGTCAACATCCGAGGGGGAGTCTGTTGGTGCATACGTCTGTCGACTTCGTCTTGTATCGAGTCTTGTATTAAGAATGTTAGATCAGGGCATGTTATACGAGAAAATAGGATTTATATGTTGAATGGGTAATTTCGCTTGAAAGTGGCAAGTACACTTTCAAACGAAATTAACATTGTTAATTTCGCTTGAATGTGGGAATTGCCATTTCAAGCGAAATCAGCTCAACTATAAATACCCGTTCATGCGAAATCATATGTAACTTTTATAATTCCGGTACCGAAGTGCTGCCGACGTGTCTACTGATCTGGAAACTTGTTATTTCAATAAAACAAGACTATTAAGTGTGAAACAAGCTGTTTTCCAAGTCAATTCATCTGTTTCCACCTCTTGAATTGACTAAAACTCTTCTGATTGACTCGTTTGGGTCACAAAACGATCCTACATATACAAAATACATGAGTATGTATACACAAATACATGTATACTTGCCTAAGTATACACTTGGTATTTAACAATTCACTTATATTTATTTTGAAAAATAATACAAGTAAACATATACGAGGGAAAGTTAAAAATAAATTATTTTTAACACATATCGCTTTTAAATCCTATATATACATATATATAGGGCTAGGGTTTAGAGAAAACGGGGGAAAGTGTGAGAACGGTTATGGATCGTCCGATCAAAACAATCTATGGACTAGATTGGTGCGGTGGCGTTTTCGTAAATAACTTAAATTTTATTACGTGGATGCGTTTCATTAAGGGTAAAAAAGGTAAAACATCCTTTCTCACATAAAACACCGTTGAAATATAAAACGCCAAGTAAATACAAAACGCCAATTTTATCGCTGCGTAGTTTTTTCTGTGTTTTTATTTAAGCTCTCAGGCTACAAAAACGCCATAAACTGTAAAACGCCATAATATATAAACACCAAGCCTTACATCCGGGTAAATGTTAATTGCATTTATTGTTATAAAATAATATCCCACCTAAACTACGCGCCAAAAAAATCCTATCAATAGAAACGTCTCACCACCTTCCGTTTATCACACCAAAAAAACACAATGGTTCCTAAAAATACAACTCAATGTAAAATGCCAAAAAGTTGAGAGAAATCAATGATGGCAAACATCTTTTCTTTGATACTCGGTAATGTTCTGCATGAAGTTTCGCTGAATGATTTGTTAGGTGAGGGGAGTAAGATTTTGCTGCATGAGATAGACAAAATTCAAGAAAGAGGGACTGATGACACCCATATGTCATTTTGTCTTCTTTGTTCTTGAAGAAGGTTTGGATGAGTAGAAGAGACATATCCCAGTGTAAATGCTACTTTGGCCTCGATGATTATAATGAAGATGACGGGCAGATAGCATCCACCCACACGGAGTCGATCTATGTCTCCAACATCCACAAAGACACTTCATCACATGAACAAAGAAAATAAACGACACCAAACCCTAAACGCCATTTATTTGTGACAATTCTTGTAGTTTCAAAAGAAGAAAGAGACTGATGACACTGAAGATTTAGATCATAAATTGCTTCTATTTTTTTTAATATTCTTTTTCTGTTGTTTGTTATGTAATTTTCAGCTAAGAACAACAAATACATTAATCCTGTAATGAAAAATATAATAAAACGCCAAACGGGAAAATGCTTGTGAAACGCCATCATGCCATAAAACGCCCCTAAAACTACCAAACTATACTTTGAACAAGTACTGTTATAATAAATCTAAAAAAAGGTTAAAACAATGTGCAAAGAGAATAAAACAAAAAGTGCCATCTTTATCTAAACACCATTGGAAAACAAAATGCCATAATTACAGCCGTCAAGATGGGACGTGTTACACCATAAAAACAGATGAATCTGAAAACAAAACACGGTAACTGCAAACAGTAAAATGAAACGACAGAAACATAATCACTAACATTTATTATATTGAAAGCCAAATACTTGGGGAATTGAATTTATTTATCTTTTTCAAAATGCCATAATTACCTATCATGCGCGGGAAAAAAAGTCCTTATAAAAGTAGACCATGAGAACACAAACTCAAACACGCCGAAACATTGCCTAAAACGCCACATATTGTCAAAAACGCCAAAAACTTAAAAAAATGGCTAAGGTTATTGCATGGAGGTTTGAAAGGTCGGAGAGAAGATTCATCATAAAGTTCTCTAATAGGAGAAGGGTGAAGGTAAGGACAATCAAAGCCATACTTGGTATGGATGAAGGGGTTCCGGGGGATATTCTGGCCCTTGGGGTTCCAATGACCAACGATTGTGAAAGAACTTGAAATGTAATAAGAAGATTGAAGAGAAAATTTCCGGCAGAAGACGATGATGATGTTGACGATACTCCTCTACCAACACTTAGCAGTTGGGTGATGCATGAAGAAGCAGGAACGGTCGAAGTGACTTATCAACACGGGGTGCAATATTCATTGCCAATGGAGGAAATGTTGAAGACATGGAGACTATTTCTCATTGAACAACTCTGTGATTTAGCACCTTCGAACGATGCAAAATCCAGGGTTGCAATGATATTCAAGAATAGGCTGCAACAAAGAAGAGACGAGCTAATGTCGTTATACGCCAATCTAAAATATGATGATGATGAATCTGAAGAAAGAGATGAACAAAGCGATGGGTACATCTCTGATGTAATCCCATCCACAGAAGAATATTAGTTTATTTTGATTTCGTATTATTGTAATCTTATAAAATATTAATCTATGGTGATCAATTATTAACAAAGACCCCGAACGCCAAAAAAAATGACCTGGAAAACGCTATAACGCCAAAAAAATTAACTATGTGACACAAAAGAATTAATTCAACGAGACGAAATGGGGGAAAACAGTAAAACACCAAGTAATTAATGATTCTAGTTAACGCCAAAATTATTTTGCACGCCAAAAAATGAGGCAGCATGTCACACACGAAAATAGGGAAAAAAGAAGAATATTGAAAAGACAAAAAAACCCATCAGACCCTGATGCGTTCTCACCGTTCTCACACTTTAAGGCGTTTCCTCCTGATCTCGTACCTATATATATGTATATATATATATTGAGAATAAAAATATAAATAATTACAAATAGAAAATACAATTTAAATTAAAGATAACGTGACGAACGGGTGAGACCCGACTATAATGGGCACGACCCACACATGTCTCGGACATGTACATCTTACTCGTGCGAGGCATGAAGTCTCAATATGAACTAGATCTGTTAACACAACTCACGCATATACAAAGTTATATATATTTTATAAAATATATATTAACAATTCAAGAACATATACAACTAAGACAAAACGAATACATAAGACAAGATGGATAACTTGTACATAGTAAATTACAAGTTTAGGTGATTAACGTATGTAGAACACTTATAGGTGACGTCGCGACCCAACAAGTTTAGGACGCACAAAGACGTAAAACAGTGAGTTCATGTCCCCACTTTTAAACGTTTTCTAGTTTTCTAAACTTTGGGGAAAAATACATGTACAATGGTATGTTAAACTAAGGAATGATACAATAGATCATGTGCGAATAGGGGATACGTAAGCACCATTAATCTAAGTTTAGACCAAGGAACAAAAGGTTAGATCTATCGGGTATTGGCAGCCTCACTCTTGGTCCACATTGACCCATACAGAAGAGTGCTTTTGTGTCACAGTCGAAGGGTAATCGACGTATAAATCGCCGAGGTTTGGATGCTTCCTACGTCCTCACACATGTTAATGTCCTCGCGAAACATTAGCGATCTCGATTTCCTTAAATTTACAATTTTCAACTTAAAGCATTTTGTACAGTTACATACCATATTTCATACAAATACAACTCATACATTTTATACAAATTAAATGCAAGAATTCACACCAACTTTGTTGATAATTTTTCAAACTTACATGTATTTCAGGAAATTAGTGGAACTTGCGGGGATTTCGTATCAAGAAGTCAAGTGCTAGAAACTCCATGCCACCTTTTGTAGGATTTGTTCGCTATATTTCGTCTCCTTGCGGTGATACAGGGAACAAAACCTTGATCTTTTAAACTTTGAATTATGTTGTACGACTTTTTAAACTTAATTTCATTTGAAGGGATGTAAACAATATTGTTAACTTATGGTTGTGTTTTCAAACTTGAAACTATGAATGGCATACGGAGTTTGTTTTATTCATATAGTAGGTTTGCTTATTCGTATGCAATGAGAATCAATCACGATCATACATCGCGCTTCCGCCTCTGAGTAGGTCTGACAAGACATAATCAGGCTATTCTTCTTAATGACTCAGATCCAAACTTTGTGGATATTGTTAGATGGATTCAACATTCAAGAATACACTTTGCACTAACTGAATGTCCTATGATTATTAGAAAACAAATTGATGAGTTTTGGTGGACTGCCAAGTACATACCTAATCCACCTGGAATCTCAGCAGTGGTTGCGAAGAAACCTATTACTATCACAGAGGAAGATATAAACACACATCTTAAGCTCAAAGACACCGTGAAACACCCCACAGATTTTAAAAGCGATGTTGTGAAGCCTCTTCTAGGAGATATAGACTATGAAGGTTTGTTTGCCAAGACGAAAATAAAGAAGTCAATTGTTGTTGGGCATTGGAGATTTATTACTACCTGCTTCATGTCATCTTTATATCATCGTCTAAGCGGCTATGATGGTCTCAATTTATCATGGGCAAGATGCATGCATGCTCTTTGTGGAGACACACCTGTGAACATATCTGGAATTATATTCAACAAAATGATGCATAATGCTAACTTTCTAGAAAGCAAACGTCTTCTGTCTTGGTTTCTTCAGATTATCATCAATGCTATGCTCAAGGATCTTCCTACTGAAGGTAAAACGATAAATTTTACTCGAATGACATCTAGGGTTTTCATTGACTGCATGAAGCCTGGGCTTGGATGTGATGGTCACCTTCGACCACTATATAAGAATGTGTATGAAGTCCAGCGTTGGGGGTAGCTAGAAGGTTTTATCGGATTTTTAAGGTTGTTGAAGATGGGGGAGATGTGGATGAAGAAATTAGTGAAGAAAGAGAATAGAGCTAAACGCCTTAGCGACAAAGTCGTGGAGAATCTTCTCGACACAAGAAAAGGCAAGCTAGAGAAGGAACACCTGACATCCTAAGAATCTCTCTAGCTGACAAAGAGGTGGAGGAAACGGTTCGTAGGCTATTATCTAGGATTAAAGGCACGCCTTCTACCATTAATCCAAAGAAAAAAAAAAGCCTAAGGCAGCAGTTCGTATCAGTGAAGAACCTGAGTTGCCAAACGTTGATACTGCCCCAACAAGATCCAAACCTTCACAACAAAAAATCTCTACAAAGCAAACTTCATCAGTTCAAGAACCTAGCTCATCAAGACTAGCTGTTAGAAGGCGTCCTAATTCTTTGAACCCTACTTCCAAGCTAAACAAGTTAAAGCAAATGAAGCAATGAAGCGAATTAGAGAAAAGAATCACAAAATTAATGAAAGTACTGTGATAGAAGCTGGTAACAATACTGCTATTCTTTTGATGGATCTAAAAAACATTGTGAGTCGGTTGATAGATAGAGAAGAGCATAGAGGAAATGAGGTTGCAGAACTCAGAGAAGCAGCAGTTCAACTTGCAAAGCTGGCTGATGAACAAGATAAAACGATCGAGAAGCTAAATATGAAACTCAAAGCTGAAAGGGGTGCTATTAAGAAGATCTATAGAGCTTTATTCTTTCTACACAAAGCAACTTCAACATCAAATCAACACCTGAATCTGGGTGATTTTATGAACTTTCAAGAAATGTTTGTGAATTGTGATGATATTCCTGAGTTTCAAGCTATTCTGAGAACTAGAGAAGAAATAAAAAAGTAAACTGAACCAAGTCTTTCAAAAGGGGAAGGAAGTTGAAAAAGAAAGAGGCCTGAGAAAATTTCTGAAGTTGATGAAGAAGAAGATGATGGTGATGGTGATGATGATGATGATGATGATTTTGATGATGTCTAACCAGTAATTGATAAAGATGACGATAACAATGATGATAATGAGGATGGTGCTGATATGGGTTCGGCCATAAAATGTAAAACATCCAAAATTAATTAAATAGCAGGTCCATCGGGTGACCAGGGCAGGGGTGATAAACAACAAACCAACTCTGGTGAAAGCAGTGCAAATGTTGATGAGGAGGTCACTTCTGAAGATGATCCAGAAACATTCTTTGAGGTAGGTGAGCAATTTGAAACTGTATATGTTGATCTAACTAGAGAAAATCATAGTGATGAGAAGTCCAAGTATACTCCAAAGATGACATCTTGGTTAAAACTTGCAAAAGCCACACCAATCATCTTTCATCAGAATATGGCGGTTGAAAAGACCAAAGCTAACAAAATTCGGGCATGGTTCTATGACTCTCTGAAAGGAAAGTATGTTGTGAAAAGATATGGAGGTAAAATCCAATACTTTGAAAGAGTAAATGATTTGCAGTCTCTCCCAGTCTTGAATATCAAGAAACTGGCTAAAGTGGAGTTGGTAAATCGAAGTAACGTCAATGACGCCTAAATGGCTGAAGGGTTGATTCAGTGAGTAGCTAGAGGCCATACAGAGCCTCTCAATAATTTTCCAGCATTACAGCAAGTTCAACACGGGGCTGTGCTCAGCCCAACACGCTCCGTGCCCAGGCTCTGCAGAAATTTGCCCAGTTCAGGTAACTTGACACGGGGCCGTGCTCACTAAACACGCCCCGTGCCCAGCCTTCTGTTAAATTCTGTTACTGGCGATCTGACCACGGGCCCTTGCCCGGACCAACACGGGGTCGTGGCCAGATGCCCTATAACATTAAATTTTGCTTTTCAACACATTTTTACACATTCAATCAATCTAAAAACTTATTTTTGGGACACATTGAGGACAATGTGTAATTTAAGTGTGTGTGTGTGGGGGGGGGGGGTGTTAAAACCTTGAATTTTGCAAGTCCTAACTAAAAAAGTTATATTTTTACAAATTTACAACCGATAGCGTCATGATAAAAAGAACCAACATAAGAAAATTATGAAAAGGCATGAAAAATCTAATTAAAATTTGATTATATATACTTGATCACATTATAAACCTATTCCCGCAACAAGTGAGTTTTAAGCATTTATTGAGCATACATGCATATATCTTTAAACTAAATGCTCATTTTTCGTTTCTTGTGTGAATAGCCGCTTGGTTCTTACGACTCTAGAACTTGCCGCGATGATACATTCCCGGTCCTTACCAACTTAAACCCAAGTAAGTAAATGATGGAGGCATTATGACTAACCCATTTTCCTTTCAACACCATTATTTTTCATTTTTTTATCACCTACCCAAAAATCCCCCTAGTTAACCCCTTTGATCCTAAACCTTTTCATTTCAAAACCCACCAAAACCCTTTTTCTTTTCAACCCCTTTGTTTTAGTAAAAAGCTCGGTTATCTTGTGACGTTTCTCTAAAAAAAATGAAAGTCTTGCAATAAACAAATAAGTTCCTCAAAGAAACTTTGTTTGAACATGCTTAGTTTGAGTAAAAGTCACAAAAACAAAAAGTTTTACGACGACTGGCGCTTTTTACGCTTTTTAGCCCTTTTTACTAACCACTAACCAAAACCACCTACCTTAGCCCAAGCCTAACCCTTTCCCAAAGTCCTCTTGATATTTACAAAGGTTTATAGTTAAAAAGGAGGAAGTTTGATTGCTTTGCAAGCATATGGTAGAAGTAAGTTCCATGCCGGTCTCAAGTGTTTCACAAAAATACATCTTCGGCCGAGTGTTGAGTGATCTCCCGTGAGGTATGTGAACTTGTATACAATGTTTTAAAAACCGATATTTTAATCATACCGGGTTGGACTTAGAAATGGTTTAACCAGTTGAACCGGGTTGTAACGGGCGGTTCACCTGTGTTGACTAATTAACTCTATAAATCCATAAAATATTTCAACTCAAAAAATAATCCAAAACTACATCATTTCATAATAAAAAATATTCCAAAAGTTAATCCATAATAAAAAAAAATTATCCAAAAGTTCATGATTAAATACACATTATATAGCAATTAGCAAACAATATAACAATTAACAACATGAATGATTGAACAAAAGTCAAAAGAAGGTAAACCTGGATGATTGGTTTAAGAACTTAATTTGAAAAACCCAATGATTTTCTATCTATGAGCAAGGAAGAAATTTGTTTGATGTGGATTGTCAATTGTGGGCGCTAAGTTTTACACTTTAACTAAGAAGGTAAATAGTCACCTTTTTCAGACATCTAAAAATTAAAAGTTCAAAATTTTGACATTTGGCCCGTATGAACCGGTACCGGTATGCCGGTTTAAACCGGTATAACTCAATTTACCGGCGGTACAACTTATTTGCCGTTTCCTTAGTTTACCCGTATGATTTGTGCCGGCCAAGCATTCGGCATCCGGTTTAAACCGGTTTTTTAAAACATTGCTTGTATATAAATGGAATTTAAAGAGGAATGTTATGCCCAAATAAGTAACTTTTCTTATGAAATGTTCTAAATAAATCATAACGAATCAGATTGTAATAAAATAAAAATAAAACCCAAAAAAGATCTTGGATTCCCAACACTCAAGACAAGCCCAAAACTTCTCTTCTACCTATTCCATTTGGGTGTGTAAGCCACATATTAAAGAGTTTTGCTTGAGGACAAGCAAAGATTCAAGTGTGGGGGTATTTGATGTGTGCAAAATGTAACGTATAAATTACATCAAATGAGGCATAAAACTAACCATTTTTTTGTACTAATGTTGGGAAAAGTGTGTTTTTGTCTTTCTTTTGAATTTACTGGACCAAATTAGCTTAAACGAACAAAAGGAATAGATATACAGCCAAAACTAACAAAAATACAAAGAAAAGAAATAAACGTGACATGCCCGACCCCTCGGCAGCATCCCTAAAGCAAAAAAAAAAGTCAACAGAAGACTGACCACGGGGCCGTGCCCACTGGACACAGGGGGCATGGTCAGGAGCATGCAGAAAACAAAGTTGTGGAAGCTTCCACGCCACCACTGGGGCGTACCCAGCTCGACACGGGGCGTGTTCAACGCTAAGATACGTAGAATGTTGCAAAATCTTGATAGTACAGATACGATTCTGACCACGGGGCAGTGCCCACTGGACACGAGGCCGTGTGGGGCCCTCTACTGACAACTGCATTTAATGATGGAAGAGAAAAGGCTGGCCATGGGGGCGTGCCCACTGGACACGGGGCCGTGACCAGGGCTCTATGCAGGCTATAAATAGAGGTGCTTGGTTCACTTCAAAGGCATCCCTTGGCAAACCAATACTCTCCCACTTTGCCACCACTCCACCACCACTACACCACCAACACCCACCACCATCATCCATCATCCATCTTTAGAGTGTGTAGTTGTCTCGGGATCCAAGATTGATCATAAGAGTTCTTGCCAATCAAAGGCCATGTTTGGCTAAGCCTCTTACATCACTTGGTGAAAACAAGTCTTTTATGTATGACTTTTGATTTTTAATCTTTCAGCAGTTTTTATTTGGTTTTGTATTAATGACTTTAATAACTAGTTTCTTATGTTGAAGGTGAATTTTCTTTATCATTTGTCCGTGGTGTCTTGGCGTTACTTTACTGTCTATATAAAGTAAAAGATTTACACCATTCATGTCTCTACGGTCTATATAGAGGCATGTTGGCTACCTGGTCAGGGGTTAAGGGAATGTTTTAGTAAGGTTCTTGCCTTGTTCAGTGTATAGATCCTGCAAGGACCTGGTTCAAGCTTACTAGGACCTCCTTCAATACCCACTGGTATTGGATGGCGGGGGTGCGAATAGCTTGAACCCCACAATGTAAACTACTATTAATACATTAAACCGGCTACTTGGGATTGTATCCCTACTGAGTCAAACCACTTAGCCGAGGGTAATGTCACCTTCAAAAGAGGGGCCTACCACTTTTCGCATTAATAACTTAATTAATTATCTTTCAATATTCCGACCCTTTGGGATTGTATCCTTGCTTACTCAAACCACTGGGTTGAGGGTAACGTCACATTCAAAAGAGGGGCCTACTACTATAGCTAAGATAATATCTTAAAAAGTCTAAAAGTGTAAAAATCATCAAAGGATACATTAAAGGTGAGTCGGATCCAAGTGATTCATCTTGTCTATCTGTTTTTATTTATTTTTATTTCTGCATTTTTAGTTTTTATTTTCATGTTTTAAACCTTTTCTAAAAAAACTAGATTGATTAGATGTTGAGGATACGCCGGAACTAAAAGTTGTTGTGTCCTTGGATGACCTCGGTATCTTACCAACGCTATACTACGCTAACGATGGGTGCACTTGCCCAAGTGTGTGTTTAGTGTTAGTAGAATATCGTGTTTTATAAATTTAAAAACTTGACTAATGCGTAAAATGGGCTTAAAATATCAATAAAATCATATCACGCTTCACACACACCAGTCATTTTATATGTAATTTTGTTAACTAGAAGTGCAATTCAGCCATATATAATGACTGAATTGCCCTTCTGCATAACAGAAAAAATGGATAAAGTTAACTCAGTAGACTAAAATGACAAACCTTTTTGGACCCACATACGAAAAATGAAACCTTTGAACAAAATGTAACAACCCGACTTTTTAAAGTCAAAGTACAAGTCAAAGTCAAAGTCAAAGGAAGAAAAGATTGCTAATTAGATCTATTACTTCTGACTTAATTATTGCTTGTACTCTCGAACCTCGATAATCGATGTACTTTAGTTAACGCTATTTTGTTTTTACGATTTATTAATATGTGAAGTAACAATGCGATAAACGTAATTAAATGCTAATCTACTTAACGCTATCTCATCGCTACCGTATCGCTGATACGTGGTCGAAAACCGGTGTTTGTAAATGTTTAAGTTAATGTTTTTACGTGACTTTTAATCTCAAATAGCCTACTTTTAATGGGATTTGGGTTTTCAGGTCTTATGGAGTTTAAGGAGCTAATCGGGACGCTTTACGGGCCACCGGGACAAAAAACGGACCACCGGGAGCGAACGGGTTCAACTGGGGATGTGAAATGAACAAAACAGGGTTAATCATGAAGTTTGGATGTTTTTTAGGGGATGTTAATGGATTTAAAATGAATATATTGGAAGATGGCATGATAGAGGGCTGAATTACGAGTACGTGGGCGAAAACGGTGAGTAAAACGGAACTAAAACGAAGAAGTTATGAAGAAAACAAAAAGTGAGGTTTATAGGAACCGTCGGCGACGCCCAGGTTGACGTCGGCGACGCCCCCTGGATCTTTTTGTCGCGAAATTTGTTGATTGTTGAGTTTTTTACGAGTTGAAACGGGTTTGGGAGCCATTTTTTGGGGGTTACGAGTTGTGAACGATAAAAACACCATAGGGGATCATTCTTTGATCATCTAACATACTCCAAAACAATCCCTAACACCACATTCTTCATCTCTAACCCACACCTAACATCATCATCATTCAAACCCTAACCGAATCACCATCTCCATCATCTTCATCCATTCTCCACCATTCAAACCCTAACTTCCACCACTCCTCAAGACTTGAAGATTATGTTTCGGTGCTTGTGTTCATCCTCCGGTGATCGTGCTTCCTCAACCATGAGTGGCTAGTCTCCTCGGTTTCACCCCGGTGTAGATTGTTGTAAGATTTTCTAGGGTTTATGCATTTGTATTTTGAATTGATTTTGTGACAAATTGTTTAGTATTTGAAACCTTTGATAATTGTCTTGCATTTGTTTCGAATTCGTAAATTGTTGAGTGATGATAAAATTTGACTTTGCGAAATGGTTATGTGCAATTATGCCTTATCTTAGGTTAGGATTTACATGTCCGAGATAATGAAGTGCATTGTGGTCCGTTGTCTATGACGTAGATAGCAATTGGCACCTGAGTTTCGTGCTAGAAATCCGTTAAACACTATATGCAGTTGAATCAAGTTAAAACATGTAGGAACCCTAGGTCTTACAATTATCAAACCGGGTGTGATCCGTATTCTAATTTCTTGTTTCAACCATTTAGTTTAGTTTACAATTTTAGTTAATGACACATTGTTTTAAGAATAACATCATATTGTCGGTTCACTCTGATTTATTTTCAAAACCAAACAAACGAATAAAATTAGCAAACTTCATAACCACATTGTACATTATTTATAAATAGTCTAACTGATCGAACGGGTCATGTGATACTGACCACATGCTCTTCGTGGATACGATACCCGACTTACCCTAGCTACCTAGGTTTAATTGGGTTTTTGACTGATCGGGACGACACGGTCACGTCAAAATGGCGCCACTGCCGGGGAGTGCGTGCGCTTTGTGTTTTGATATTGTTTGAATTTGTGTGATTAACTGTTTAAGTTGCATAATTTCTTTTCTTGTACTTTGTCTTTTTCTTTGTTACGCGGGGTGTGTTACTTGTGTAGGTTACAGGTAGTGCATGCATACGTGGAACTCCGGAAGGACTTCAGCGTTAGTCTACGAACCAGAAATCGAAAGAGTTGCAAGAAGAAATTTAGCAAGCCGGTTGGAGGCAACACTTGCTTCTAACCAAATTACCCAAACACCACAACTCACACCATCCATTGAAAACGATTCAATGGCAAATCAAAACTCAAACCAAAACCTTAACCAAAACCAAAACCCGAACCAATTCCAATACCGGAGCAATTTCAATCCCGCCCAAAACGTACAACCTATACCTCAAGAGCAACCGGGTGGCAATAACAACTCTAGACCACCCACACCACCTTTCCGAAACCAAAATCCCAACAACACCCAAAGAACCCCCAACAACAAAACCTTCACCGCCAAAACTCTTTACCCATTCACCTTGATGATCGAAATGTTAATTCCGACCGTAGAGGCAATCGAGATCGTGGCAATCCCGCGAATGAAGACCCGCTCTTTAACATCGACGATTTGATAAACGCTATCCCTGATGATGAACCGTATAGTGTTCCCAGTTATCAATCATCAGAACATGTGAGTGTTCATACGGAATATTCAGATGATGGGGGATATTACGATGATGGGGCTAATGATGATGAATATTGGGGGTATGTGAATAGAGGTAACGTCTACAATGCAAGAGGGTTTGATGATGAAGAGTTTGTTTATCAAAATGCCAATTTCATGGGGAATGATAACTATGGGTACGGGAATGCGAGAAATGACAGTTACGAAAACAACCGTCAACCAGGAAACAACAACCAAAGGAACCAGAATGATGGGTTTTACAACAACAATAACAACAACAATGCTAACCCTAACCGGATTCCTCGTTTCGTGGGAGGAGGCAATCAAAGAGGTAATCAAGGTGGGAACCAAAGAGGTGATAAGGGAGGTGATCGAAGGGACAATCGAAGGCCGGTTGATCAAGAAGTTAACGGTCCACAGCGTCGTCAACAACCTCCACGGGGAGTAAATGACCGTTTTCGCCCGGTAGTCACCGACAATGACTCTCCAATAGTGTGTGAAAGAAGGATGTTCGATTGCAAACCCCACTACATCAATATACTTCCCCACTTCAATGGGAGGTCTAATGACGAACCATACATGCATTTAGCGGAATTTTCGTCTATATGTAGCACGATTGGGGGGGCATAATTTTGCGTTGGACGAAGTCAAGCTTCGGCTATTCCAGTTTTCGCTAAAAGATAAGGAGAAACAATGGTTTCTTACACTTCTGGCCAATAGTATTCGGACATGGGGTGAGATGCAACAAGTTTTTCTTGGTGAATACTATTCGATGGCAAAGACCGATGACGTTAGAGATGAAATTAGGTCTTTCCGCCAATTATCAAGCGAATCGTTGCATGAAGCATTCACAAGGTACAAGAAGTTGATTCGAAAGTGCCCACACCATCAAATCGAAAAGTGGGAGTTGGTCAAATGTTTTGTGAGAGGCTTAGACGATGAGACATGGAATCGCCTCGAGTCAACGAGCAACGGAACCCTATTGAGCAATCATGAAGATGATCATTGGGAATTTCTTGAGAGGATGAGTAAGCGGTCAAAGGCAAAGGAGTCAGCCGATAGAGCTAAAAAACATCCCGTTTCCCGGTCACTTCCCGATCTTGACTCTAACTCTAAGGATCGGATTTCTACTCTAGAACGAGAGTTGGCTCGTATGAAGAAGAAGGAGGTGAATGCGGTTCAATTCGCCGTGTGTGAAGATTGTGGGGAGATTGGTCATCGGACCGATCAATGTCAAACCGGACCGAGTGATTAAACCGAGGAGGTAAATCAAGTGTTCGGGGATAGAAAGAACAATGATACGAACTCGAACACTTATCATCCTTGTGACAACTAGCACAAAACCAGTAATTTCCGTACACTTTAACTATTAGTTAATGACTGTAATTATGTGCTTAATTGTCAGCAATGTCTGAACACATTCTAAACAAGTGAATTCATGCATGTTGTATACTACAAAATATTGCTTTATGCATAAACGAGAGCGTTGCGTCAGTAAAACTAAGTAAACTCACCGGTAAGACACTCTGGGTCAACAGAACTGCAGAAAGCAGTCAGACAATAAAATTGGAGCCTAGGTGTAGGTCCAACAACAAGAATACATTAAAACCCAAGAGTACATACAAGGGTTTAATATATATACTCCCCGGAAGCAAAAATAAGCACTAAAAAGCACCCCAAACACACTTTAAGTGCAGAATTTTAGTAAATTCAGCTCTAAACAGCTTTTAGACATATGAATATTATGCAGAAATGTCATTTTATTATCCAGAATACTTCCCCAAGTGTTGGGGATTGAAAGGGATATAAAAAGGTACTTAAAAGACACTAAAAAGTGTAATTTAACACTTTAACGAACCGGTGCCTAACCGAACAACCGGATAATACCCGGAGCACCAAAATAACGCTAGAAGCATTGTTTTTACTTTTCTGAGCCAGTTAGGGTCCCCGAACACCCTAACACCCGTTATATTACATAACACACATAATACTCTCACTAAGATCTTTATAGCCTAACTAATCCTTAACTATATCATCAAAATCCAACCATAACCCCCCCCTAGTCCGATCGGTTGAAGGAGTGGGGACACACTCCACCATTTTTGATTATTTTATTTTGTGTTGTCTAATATCTTAGTGACATATTGCATGATGGATATTAAGTAAACTTGGATTATAAGAATGCATACAAGACCATCATTATCTCACTTCAAACACAACCAAACTTGCTCTCTCCTTCTTCCTCCCTTGTGTAACCGACCGAACACCACCACCCATCATACACTCACCATCAATTCTTGTTCAAGCCATTTTCTTACATACAAGTGTGCAAGAGATCATACAAGAAGGCTCGGTGCACTCGGAAGCTCAAGAACCTCTCTATATTTCTTTTATCCACCTTGTTTACGCCTTGTTTCTTCCCTAGCCTCGAGCTAGTAGTAAGTGCTTCTAAACATCCTCTTGTTCTTGTTTAAAGTGGTTAATAGGTGATTTAACGGTTAAAACTCAAGAACACACAAGATCAAAACTAAAAGTCTTGAAAGAAAGATAAACTAGTTGGATAAAGAGTAGATATGTGTGTAAATCTTGTGAAACTTGTATAGTTGTGATTATGTGATGTTGTTTGTTACTAGAAGTGGGATGGATCATCATCTAACCATACTAGATTATGTACAAGAACATGAACTAGTAGTAAGTTAGTGTTAAAATTATAAAAGATGATGAACCCTTCCACTCATGAAACATGAACTTGTGTAAATATAATTTTTCTTGTAAAATAAGATTCTAAACTAGTAGATCTAAAGATCTACAAGTGTTTTTTTCGGAAGAACCAAGTGGAAAATACTAGATTATTAAAAACCCGGATCTTGTATGAACTAAAATAATTTTTAGTAAGTAAACAAGTGTATAAACACTTGTGTAGAAAGAAAATTCCACAAAGAAATACTTTTGAAATTCATGACTAGAAGTTGTGAAAATACATACTCTTTAAAAATAAAGTTTTTAAGAAACTAAACTTAATTTTAAGGGTAACAAGACTTACTAAATGTGCTAGTAAGTTACTACATATTTTTACAAACTTTCAAGTTCATAAGTTGCGATATATGCTTGTTTTGACAAGTTTGATAAATAAAGATTGTATTGTTGAGATTGTTGTTGATTTAAAAGAAAATAAACACATGTTTTGAAAACATGGGAAACCTCCATTTTTAGGGGAAACTCTGTCAAAATTTCTATAAATTTTGACACTTAGAAAAATATAAGTTTTTGAGAAACTTATTCCCTAAAAATGTATCTAAAAATATTACCAAGGTTTCCCTAATTTTTGGTGATAAGAAATGGTGATTTCTTCAAGATTAAAAATTATGTTAAGTATGTATATTTTTGAGAGAAAAATATATATTATTTGATCACCAACTTTTGTGCTAAGTGTATATAGTATGTGTTATACGTGCTAGTGTATTAAGACTTAAAAATACACTAAATACTTATGAGAAGTATGAACACAAAAATACACATACAACATACAAGATACATAATTCGGGTGCAAAGTGCAAAACACGAGATACTTATATTAATTTTTGAGAAAATATTATAAGTAAGATACTTAGTTAAAAATATAAAATATTTTTAACACAACAATACTAATACAAAAGAGAGTGACTGTGCTTGTGCGATGCAAGTCTAGTGACTAACGTTAAGAAAAACGCGTATAGGTCACGACGTTAATTAAGCAAATCCGGTGAAGTGTACGACGCAAGGAACGCAAAGTTGTTAGTTCATGCTCCCCCTTTTCTTTTAACTGTTTTCTGTTTTATAACTTCGGGGGTGAAATACATGGTACAAATAACACAATGTTTATAAATGGTATGATAACAAGAAGCACACTTGGTGAGAACGAGTACCAAGTGTGATGAGATATAAGAATACAAGAAGCGCACTTGGTGAGAACGAGTACCAAGTTTGATGCGTTATGAGAAATGATACGAGAAATCGTGTCACAAATAGGGTACATAAGCACCATTAATCAACAATATACCTAGACCACAGAACAAAAGGTTAGATCTAACGGGTGCCGGGCAGCCACACTCTCGGTGAGGACGAGAACCGAGTAGTGCTTTTGTGTCTCAGAATATATCAACTAGAAAAAATGCCTAAGGTTTGGTGACTTCCTATGTCGTGTCACATGTTAATGGCCTTGCAACCCATTAACAATCCTGATACTTACAGGAATACTTTATTTACATAAAATCCATACCATACTAAAACTTGATTAATACTTGAAGTATGTGGGGTACTCAAGAAAACTTGAATTATACTTGAGTACGTGGGGTACTCAAGAAAACGGGAATTATACTTGAGTACGTGGGGTACTCAAGAAAAACTTGAATTATACATGAGTACGTGGTGTACATATGGATACTTGATTTATATATGAAAACTTGATTTATACATGGCACAAACTATGTTTTCATACAAAGTATACAAATGTGAAATACAAAAACTGCATGAATTAACACCAACATTATGTTGACGTTTTTCCAAAACTCACATGTATTTCAGGTAACTAGGATGGATGTGCGCGTGGTCTTACTCATGCTCGTGGATGTCGCTTTATTTATCTTTAAATAACGTTGTGACTTTTAAGACAATATGTTATCTCGTGTTGTAAACACTTGACATATGATTTCAGTAATGTAATGTTTGAAGTTATTTTTGAGCATGTAGTATGTTTACCTTTCGTATGCAATGAGAACCTTTCATGATCACACCTCGTGCTTCCGCCGCAGAAAGTGGTGTGACAGATTGGTATCAGAGCTGCGATTGTAGTGAACCAGGATTCCTTCTCGAGTCTAGTCTACAATCTCTAGGATCCTTTCACGAAAACAATTTTCAAAGAGTTTTCATTGCATAAAACGTCCCGCGACATCCACTACCTGAAACTGGTTACAAAGAGTCTAGAAAAGACACTACGAGACTTAGGGTGCACCGAAGTAGCACTTGTCTTTAACTGAGAAATTACTTGCAATTATGTGTGATAATTAGCATATACTAGAAGTAGAATGTCACAAGTATACGTGACTTTATCTGAAAGCGATGACCCATCTGAAGGAAGAAATACGAGGATGAAACGAACTGTGCGGACTGTGCAAGAAGTTACGTAATTATGGATGCATACATAATTATGGAATTCAGTGCACAAAAACCACATCAAGTCTTGTCACGTATAGATTCCCTCAGTGCAAGCCTACTAAGTACTCTGCTAGAGTAATAATTGTTTGATGTCACTTATGTGGTATATACCTGTGAATATATGTACTACTACTGTCTAGTATGACGATATCAAACAAGTGTTTTAACCCTGTTGTGTTATGTTCTGTCAGAACATGGCACCCAGGAAAGCTGTGAATGCTTGCAATGATGGTCAACCTCCTCCTCCCCCACTGCCAAGAACTACTGAAGAGCTGAACGCTCTACTGGAAGAAAGGATCTCCGCTGCTATCGCCCAGTACGAGGCGAACCGTACTCAAGACAGTGGAGGACCAAGCAATGCTAGACGTAACGGGCATGGAGATTCGTCTGGAGGGAACGCAGTTCAAGGTAACCTTATGACAATGCACTAAGCATGAAGAAATTTCTGAACGGTCCCTGTTTCATTATTTCTTCGATTGCTCACATGTGAATTGGTTGAATCAATTACAGGCTGCACTTTCAAGCAGTTCCTCGACTGCAAACCAATGAACTATGACAACACAGGAGTTGCAGTAGCATTTGTACGCTGGACGGAGAAGACTGAAGCTACTATCCGCATGAGCAAGTGTAGCGCGGATCAGCAAGTCACCTTTGCTACTGGGTTGTTTGTCGATGAAGCTCTTACTTGGTGGAACTTGCAAGCCCAAACTTTGGGCGATGATGCCGCTTATGGCCAAACATGGGAGGAACTAAAGGAAAGAATGAGAGAGAAGTATTGCTCTCTTGCCGAACTCCAAAGACTGGAAACGGAGTTCTGGCACTTGACCATGGAAGGTGCTGACATTAATGGTTATACTCGAAGGTTCCACGATCTGTCTAGAGTGCTTCCCTACATGGTGACTCCCGAATTCAAGCTCGTTGAACGCTACATTTGGGGACTGGCCCCAGAGTTTTGTGGCATGGTAACTTCGGCCAAACCTCAAACAATCACCGAGGCTGTAACTCTGGCTGTCAGCCTGACTGAAGATTGTGTTCGTATGAAGAAGTTATCACTGAACCCAACAGAGAAGACCGAGACACATACTGAGTCGTCCGATGACAAGAAAAGAAAGCATTCAAATCTGAATCAAGCAACTCGCAACAACAAAGGTTTCAGCAAGAAGCGCGACACTAACCCGCCTCAGGAGACGAAGACCCTTACAACCAAAGCATACCAAGGCTCCATGCCTAAATGCCTAAAATGTAAGTATCATCATGAAGGAGCTTGTCGCATTCCAAGGTGCGACAAATGTGGTAGATTGGGTCATCAAACAGAAGACTGTTGGGGAAAAGGAAAGAACCGGAATGGAAATGGTGCCGTTAACAAGAATGGTAACGGTAAAGGGCGGAACCAAGGATGCTTCAGATGTGGAAGCAATGATCATTTCATGAAGGACTGCCCAGAGGGAAACAATGCTCAGGCTCGAGCGTTTGTGATTGGAGCAAAGAACGCACGCGAGGACCCTAATGTGGTCACCGGTACGTTTCTCATTAACAATCACTTTGCATCCATATTATCTGACACTGGTGCCGATTATAGCTTCATGTATGTGGAATTTAAACGCATGCTTGGAATAGAATCTAGTAGATTAGAAATTCCTTATTCCATAGAACTAGCCAATGGTAAACTTGTTGAATCAGGCGAAGTTGTTAGAGGCTGCACACTAGAACTTGGTGAACGAAGATTTAGCATCGACCTCTTACCTATTCAATTGGGTAGCTTCGATGTAGTAGTCGGAATGGACTGGCTGTCCAAGAACAAAGCTGAGGTTATTTGTCACGAGAAAATCATTCGCATCCCTTTGGCGAATGATGAAACGCTCATCGTGCATGGAGAAAAACGAGACGCACCTCTTCGAATCATCAGTTTTATGAAGGCACAAAAGTGCTTAAGGAAAGGATATGTTGCCTTCCTAGCACACGTGGTAGACAAGAAGGATGTGGAGCCAAAACTTGAAGACATTCCTGTGGTGAAGAAATTTCCTGATGTTTTCCCCGAAGATCTACCAGGACTACCTCCGCAACGACAAGTTGAATTCCGTATAGACTTGGTTCCAGGAGCCGCTCCTGTAGCCAAGGCGCCCTATCGACTTGCTCCATCCGAAATGCAAGAATTATCTACACAACTCCAGGAGTTGTTGGATAAAGGATTCATAAGGCCAAGCTTCTCACCCTGGGGAGCTCCTGTATTGTTCGTAAAGAAGAAGGATGGAACACTGCAGATGTGTATCGATTACAGGGAACTGAACAAGCTCACTATCAAGAATCGGTACCCACTACCGAGGATTGATGACTTATTTGATCAATTGCAAGGATCAAGCTACTATTCCAAGATCGACCTTCGATCTGGATACCATCAGCTGAGAATCCAAGAGGAAAGCGTACCAAATACTGCATTCAGAACACGCTATGGGCACTACGAGTTCCTTGTGATGCCATTTGGATTGACGAACGCGCCAGCGGTATTTATGGACCTGATGAACCGCGTATGCAAACCATATCTCGATAAATTCGTGATTGTATTTATCGATGATATCCTGATTTACTCGCGAACGAAAGAAGAGCATGAGCAACACCTCAGAACTATTCTGGAACTACTGAAGAGAGAGAAGCTTTATGCAAAGTTCTCGAAATGCGAATTCTGGATTCGCGAAGTACAATTTCTTGGTCACGTTGTGAATGAGAAGGGCATTCATGTAGACCCATCCAAGATAGAAGCAATAAAGAATTGGGAAGCTCCCAAGACCCCAACTGAAGTTCGTCAATTTTTGGGCTTAGCGGGATATTATCGACGATTTATCGAGAATTTCTCAAAGATAGCTCAACCGCTAACGACCCATACACAGAAAGACAAGAAATACGACTGGGGTCATAAACAGGAAGAAGCCTTCCAGCTACTTAAAAACAAGCTCTGTGATGCACCGATACTATCATTACCCGAAGGCACTAAAGACTTCGTGGTATACTGCGACGCCTCACGACAAGGCTTGGGTTGCGTACTTATGCAGCGCCAAAAAGTCATCGCTTACGCTTCGAGACAATTGAAGGTACATGAAAGAAATTACACCACGCACGACTTGGAACTAGGTGCGGTGGTGTTCGCCTTGAAGATCTGGCGACACTATTTATATGGTACTCGATGTACAATCTTCACAGATCACAAAAGCCTGCAACACATATTTGATCAGAAGGAACTAAACATGCGACAACGACGTTGGGTCGAGCTGCTGAACGATTATGACTGTGAGATTAAGTACCATCCCGGAAAGGCAAACGTTGTAGTGGACGCGTTGAGCCAAAAAGAAAGGGTTAAGACCCTAAGGGTTCGAGCATTGGAAATGACTATTCGAATGAATCTCACTGCACGCATTCGTGATGCACAACAAGAAGCTCTTAAAGGAGAGAACCGTAAGACTGAATACCTCCGGGGTATGTTGAAATACATGGTGCCAAATGAAGAGGGAGCCTTGTACTTCAAGAAGCGTATTTGGGTTCCGCTCTATGGTGGCATACGAGAAGTCATTCTTGACGAAGCGCACAACTCAAGATACTCGATCCATCCAGGATCAGATAAAATGTATCAAGATTTGAAAGAATATTATTGGTGGCCAAGACTCAAAAGCGACGTTGTTGTTTATGTTGGAAAATGCCTAACCTGTGCTAAGGTTAAGGCTGAATATCAGAAACCGTCCGGCCTACTACAACAACCAGAGATACCCATGTGGAAGTGGGAGCAAATCTCAATGGACTTCATAACAAAATTACCCATGACCCCGAGAGGGCACGGCATGATATGGGTAATAGTCGATCGATTAACGAAGTTTGCGCAATTCCTACCGATCCGAGAAAAAGACAACACTGGAAAGCTTGCTGAGATATACTTAAAATAAATTGTAGCACGACATGGAGTGCCAATCTCAATTATTTCAGACAGAGATGGACGCTTTGTCTCAAGAATCTGGCAATCATTTCAGGAAGCCTTTGGATCTCAGCTAGATCTAAGCACGACATTCCACCCACAAACAGACGGCCAGAGCGAACGGACTATACAAACGTTAGAAGATATGCTTCGCGCATGTGTCATGGATCTGGGCGGCAATTGGGATACTCATCTACCTTTAGTTGAGTTTTCCTACAATAACAGTTATCATACAAGCATAAAGGCCGCGCCGTTCGAAGCTCTGTATGGCCGCAAGTGCTGATCCCCCTTATGTTGGGCAGATGCTGGAGATAAACGTATGGTTGGTCCTTAACTTGTACAAGAGACAACCGATAAGATTGCGCAGATCCGAGAGCGCATTAGGACGGCTCGAGATCGACAAAAGAGCTACGCTGATCTGAAAAGAAAACCAGTAGAATTCGAGGTGGGAGACAGAGTGTTGTTAAAGGTCTCACCTTGGAAAGGCGTAGTAAGATTTGGAAAACGTGGAAAGCTGAATCCACGATACATCGGACCATTCAGAATATTGGAAAGAATTGGTACCGTGGCATACAAGTTGGAATTACCGGAAGAACTTAATGGAGTACATGATACGTTCCATGTATCCAATCTCAAGAAGAGTCCAACACAAGAAAACGTGATCATCCCGGTGGATGAAGTGCATATTGATGACGCCCTCCGATTTACAGAACAACCCGTTGAGGTTACCGACTAGAAAGTCAACAAGACCAGGAGGAGCACTGTTAAACTTGTCAAAGTATGTTGGAACTCTAAGCACGGGCCCGGGTACACATGGGAACGCTAAGACCAGTTCAAAGAAAAGTATCCCCACCTATTCAAGAAGACTCCCGCGAGAGTTAGTTCAGCCTGAATTTCAGGACAAAATTCTTTTAACAGGGGGAGACTGTGACAACTGGCATGAAACCGGTAATTTCCGTACACTTTAACTATTAGTTAATGACTGCAATTATGTGATTAATTGTCAGCAATGTCTGAACACATACTAAACAAGTGAATTCATGCACGTTGTATACTACATAATATTGCTTTATGCATAAACGAGAGCGTTGCGTCAGTAATACTAAGTAAACTCACCGGTAAGACACTCTGTGTCAACAGAACTGAAGAAAGCAGTCAGACAATAAAATTGGAGCCTAGGTGTAGGTTCAACAACAAGAATACATTAAAACCCAAGAGTACATACAAGGGTTTAATATATATACTCTCCGGAAGCAAAAATAAGCACCCGAAACGCACTTTAAGTGCAAAATTTTAGTAAATTCAGCTCTAAACAGCTTTTAGACATATGAATATTATGCAGAAATGTCGTTTTATTATCCAGAATACTTCCCCAAGTGTTGGGAATTGAAAGGGATACAAAAAGGTACTTAAAAGACACTAAAAAGTGTAATTTAACACTTTAACGAACCGGTGCCTAACCGAACAACCGGATAATACCCGGAGCACCAAAATAACGCTAGAAGCATTGTTTTTACTTTTCTGGGCCAGTTAGGGTCCCCGAACACCCTAACACCCGTTATATTACATTACACACATAATACTCTCACTAAGATCTTTAGAGCCTAACTAATCCTTAACTATATCATCAAAATCCAACCATAAACCCCCCCTAGTCCGATCGGTTGAAGGAGTGGGGACACACTCCACCATTTTTGATTATTTTATTTAGTGTTGTCTAATATCTTAGTGACATATTGCATGATGGATATTAAGTAAACTTGGATTATAAGAATGCATACAAGACCATCATTATCTCACTTCAAACACAACCAAACTTGCTCTCTCCTTCTTCCTCCCTTGTGTAACCGGCCGAACACCACCACCCATCATACACTCACCATCAATTCTTGTTCAAGCCATTTTCTTACATACAAGTGTGCAAGAGATCATACAAGAAGGCTCGGTGCACTCGGAAGCTCAAGAACCTCTCTATATTTCTTTTATCCACCTTGTTTACGCCTTGTTTCTTCCGTAGCCTCGAGCTAGTAGTAAGTGCTTCTAAACATCCTCTTGTTCTTGTTTAAAGTGGTTAATAGGTGATTTAACGGTTAAAACTCAAGAACACACAAGATCAAAACTAAAAGTCTTGAAAGAAAGATAAACTAGTTGGATAAAGAGTATATATGTGTGTAAATCTTGTGAAACTTGTCTAGTTGTGATTATGTGATGTTGTTTGTTACTAGAAGTGGGATGGATCATCATCTAACCATACTAGATTATGTACAAGAACTTGAACTAGTAGTAAGTTAGTGTTAAAATTATAAAAGATGATGAACCCTTCCACTCATGAAACATGAACTTGTGTAAATATAATTTTTCTTGTAAAATAAGATTCTAAACTAGTAGATCTAAAGATCTACAAGTGGTTTTTCGGAAGAACCAAGTGGAAAATACTAGATTGTTAAAAACCCGGATCTTGTATGAACTAAAATCATTTTTAGTAAGTAAACAAGTGTATAAACACTTGTGTAGAAAGAAAATTCCACAAAGAAATACTTTTGAAATTCATGACTAGAAATTGTGAAAATACATACTCTTTAAAAATAAAGTTTTTAAGAAACCAAACTTATTTTTAAGGGTAACAAGACTTACTAAATGTGCTAGTAAGTTACTACATATTTTTACAAACTTTCAAGTTCATAAGTTGTGATACATGCTTGTTTTGACAAGTTTGATAAATAAAGATTGTATTGTTGAGATTGTTGTTGATTTAAAAGAAAATAAACACATGTTTTGAAAACATGGGAAACCTCCATTTTTAGGGGAAACTCTGTCAAAATTGTTAGGACCGGTTTGACTCCGAAACGATTGCTAAACGAACGTGAAACGTGCGGAATCCGTACACGAACGCGACCGAAACATACAAGACATAATATAAACATGATTCTATTGATAAATCTGAAACGTACAAAGAACCTTGAATCACTTGGAGTACTTTCTCTCTCTAGACTCTCTCTCTAGAATCTAAGCTCTCCAAATGTGAAATGTGCAAAAGTCTTAAAATGATTTAGCTTGAACTCTATTTATAGTGATGAGGTTTAGCTTGAAAATGTCATGACCATTTCAAGGGAAACCTTAGATTTAGCTTGAAATAAACATGTGTTCATTTCAAGGGAAACCTTCACTATTAGATTTAGCTTGAAACTGTCAAGTAACATTTTCAAGGAAAATCACCACTTTCAAGCTAAATTACATTAAACATACTATTTCATGATACAAGACGAAGTCAATAGACATAGTGCACTAACAGACTCCCCCTTGGATATTGACGAAGTCTTCAATGACTATTCTTGCAATATGACACATCTTCATTCTTGATCATTCTGCCTTCTCTTTCAAGTTGTAACATTGTACGCATCCATCACTCTCTTCTTCTATCAGCTTCAGGCTCCCCCTTTCATCAAGCTTCCGTGCTTTGGAATCGACACCTAGCTTTCCATCTACAAGCTTTTCTTTGTTTCAAACTTGTCTTCAGACTCCCCCTTAGACTCTGCTTTCGGGATCGTAGTCTGGACTATCTGCAATTTCTCAAACATTTATAAGTACAATGTTTTCATATTATCAATCAATCTTCTCTAATCCACTTCCCCTATCAACAAACTTCATTGATTTAGCAGTATTAAAGAATCCAACTCCCTCACAGTTAATCATCCAAGTTCAAGTTAATGACCTTGGAGATATCACAAACTGTTTTTGAAATTTTTTGATTTTAATTCAAGTTTCAATTTAATGAACTTGTTTTATTTTCAGAAACACAATCAGCATACTTAGATTTTGAAACTCAGCACTCAGACATCAGTTGTCGAAAATAAAGCAGAATCAAAAATCTTTTTGTATTTTCTGAAAATATAAAGCAATAAAGAAATATGTACAAACATATTTACAGACAATATTTTTGTTTGAGTATGCATCAGAGGATCATATCAGTTTTCGACAAGTCACAAGTACCGTTGAGCTTAAAAACACATTATGCATTAAACAATTCACTTAGATTGTTGATATACTGATCCACTTAAATTTTCATACAAACTTCAACTGATTCAGGATACGAATTAGGTATTTTAGGAACTTAAACCTATTCATGTGTCCCACCTCTTGAATATACTCCCGTATCCAGAATCCCAATAATCAGTCTTACAAGTGAGTATACTACAATGATATCTGTATATAAATTAGGTATGCGAGGGCCGAGGGATCTCAGGTCGATACTTCCGTATACGCAGAGAGATATCAGCTTCGACTTTACGGTATGTCCCCTTTAGAGGATCTTTTTGCTTACAACAGCAGCGACTATCAATTTTATTGTTTCATCAGCATGCTGAGGGTTTAATGCTATGTTTCAAGCATTGCAGAAAGTATTATCCAAGGACTAGGTCAGAACTTCCATTCAACAGAAGTCCCGGAATAATACCCCACACATCATTGAGTATAAAGACCTAGTATATCAGATTATGAGACCTTTCAAACGAGATTTCAGGGGTTACCTATATATTCAAGTAGTGTTCCCCACGAAATAAGCAAGTGTTTGAATTTAGGTTTATATCCCGAAAAAGTTTGGTCTTGAGTTGGGAAAAGAGCCATTTCATGGTTCAAGAGGGAATCGTGTTGGGACACGTGGTGTCGAGTTGTGGGATAGAGGTCGATCGTGCAAAAGTACAAGTTATATCCACTTTGCCGTATCCCACGAGTGTTAAAGGTGTTAGGTCATTTTTAGGTCATGCGGGTTTTTATCGACGGTTTATTAAGGGTTTTAGTGACATAACCAAGCCTTTGTGTAACTTGTTGTTAAAAGATCAACCGTTTGATTTTAATGAAAATTGCCAAAATGCGTTTAACAAATTAAAAGAAAAGTTAGTTGAGGCCACAATCTTGCAATCGCCCAATTGGTCTTTACCCTTTGAAATTATGTGCGATGCAAGTGATTATGCGGTGGGGGCCGTGTTGGGACAACGGGTTGACAAGAAACCCGTTGCCATATACTTCACGAGTAAGACTCTTTCGGATGCACAATTGAATTACACTACCACTGAAAAAGAGCTACTCGCGGTGGTATATGCATTGGATAAATTTCGGTCATATATATGGGGTAGTAAAGTGATTATTTATTCTGATCACACTGCTGTCAGGTACCTCATGGAGAAAAAGGATGCTAAAACGAGATTGATCCGATGGGTGTTGTTGCTCCAAGAGTTTGATTTGGAGATTCGGGACAAAAAGGGTACCGAGAATGTGGTAGCGAATCACTTGTCCCGATTGATGGTTGATGAAGATCCTAAAGTTTTAGAGATCAATGAGTCGTTTCCCGATGAGCATATTATGAAATTGGATAAGTTACCATGGTATGCTAACATTGTGAATTACCTTGTTACAGGTGACTTACCGCCACATTGGGATAGACGGAGGAGGCAACATTTCATGTCTCAAATTATATATTACCGGTTGGAAGAACCGCACTTGTGGAAAGAGTGTGTGGATTAAGTGATTAGAAGATGCATAGACGATGAGGAAATTCCAAGCGTGTTGAAGCATCTACATTCGTTTGCGTGTGGTGGCCATTTTAGTGGTCACAAAACGGGTCACAAAGTGTTGAACAGTGGCCTTTATTGGCCAACTATTTTTAAAGATGCATTTGAGTTTTCCAAAAATTGTGTAGAGTGCCAGAAACTAGGGGGTATTTCAAAAAGGGATGAGATTCCCATGCAACCAATCCTCGTAGTCGACATTTTCGATGTGTGGGGTATTGATTTCATGGGCCCAATCCCCAATTCTATGGCAATTTGTATATCTTGGTGGCCGCTGACTACGTGTCAAAGTGGGTCGAAGCAATAGCCACCAAGACAAACGACCATTCTGTAGTTTGTAATTTTGTTCAAACCAATATTTTCTCAAGGTTTGGGATTCCTCGTGTCATCATAAGTGATGGAGGATCTCATTTTAAAAATTTTCGGTTTGAAAAACTTTTAAAACGGTTTGGTGTTGACCATAGAATTGCTACCCCCTATCACCCGTAAACAAGCGGAAAAGTAGAGGTGTCAAATCGGAAAATCAAAGAGATTTTGCAAAAGACCGTGCGGGCGGACCGTAAGGATTGGTCAATTAAGTTGAACGATGCTTTATGGGCCTACCGTACGGCACATAAGACACCCATTGACACTACACCTTACCGGTTGGTTTATGGTAAAAATTGTCATTTGCTGGTTGAACTTGTCCATAAATCATTATGGGCTATTAAAGAGGTTAATGTTCAATATGACGATGCAGGTAAGGAACGAAAACTTAAGCTATGCGAGTTGGAGGAGCTAAGGGAAATGGCATGTGAATGCGCGTCCAAGTATAAGGATGGGATGAAGAAGGCGCACGATGCTAAGTTGAGGAAGAAAGAATTCGAGATTGGGAAAAAGGTGTGGCTCTACAATTCGAAACTCAAGTTTTTTCCCGGAAAGCTCCGAAGCAAATGGATGGGACCCTATGTGATCACCCGGGTCGGACAATTGGGTGATGTTACCATCGAGGACCCGAAGGATGGGTCACGGCAAACGGTTAATGGTCATCGGCTAAAACCATTCCTTGATGGTAATGAAAAGGTGGATGAAAACAAGGAATCGGTAAGCTTTGTGGTAAGCATTCCGGTTTATGAGGTCGATTAAAGAGGAGCGGTAGCATTTGGTGTAGAGTTATGTATAATTTATTTAATTGTTTGAGTAATTTGGAGTTAATCGTTTTTGTTCGTACTAACTCCTTTGATTGTGTGAGGTCTGAATATTCCGAACGGGTCATGAAGACACAAAGTATGTTTCTAGACTTTGTTATGTGCATTGAGGACAATACACGATTTTTTTGGGGGGTGGTAGGGCCGTTAACGGTTTTCGCGTTTCGCGTTTTCAAATTTTAACTTATAAAAATTTACAAAAAGAATTTTAATAATTTTTAGGATTTTTTAATGTATATAGTCCCTTTACAAAAAGTCCTTAATTTTCTCTATATATATATAAAATCAAAAAAATTAAAAATTGCAAAATCACTACCCGTCGGCGACGGGGTATATCCCGTCCTGGACGGGCTCTCGAAATAAGCGTCGACCAAACATCCCCGTAGCCAGACGGTTAAGGCGTCGGCCCCAGGTCCCATTTTTACTACCCGTCGTCGGCGACGGGCCCGAGAATTTCAGCGCAATCAGGTTTGTTTTTTTCTTTAACAATACGAACCCAAACACCTTTCTACATGCTAAAACAGAAACCGAACTCAATATTGACCACCCAATTCGACCTACAACCATCCAACATCACTCATTACTCCTAAAAAAAATTATGCTCTCTCTCTTTCCTAACTCACCCACCATCTTCATCTTCTACAAAATACCCTCTAAGAACCCGAATTCTTCAAACCTTCATAACTCTTTCAAATCTCCACCAAATCTTCTGATTTTTGAGTCCATCTTGCGTAATTTTTTGAGAGTAACAAAACCCCTATCACGGTTTTCATCAATTCTAGCTAGTTTGCAAGATTTTTGAGCGTGAAATTTTGGGTTATTTGAAGGGTGTTCATCAAGTTACTTGCTTTACATCTTTTTCTTAGTTCTTCTTGTCTACAACATCAAAGGTATGGATTTCCCTTAAATTTATGCTTGATTATCATATGTTTAGTGTTTTTCTTTTGAAATTTTAGACTTTTTAGTTTAAGAGTAGGTTGTTTAAACAATGTATGTTGTTCTAGCATGAATTTAGGTATGATTGGTTGTTTTGGATGGAATTTGAACATGTTATAACCATAGTGAAGTGATTACACTCGTTATTTACATGATTGAACATGAAGGTGATGTTGAACTTTGTTGAACTCATAAGAAATTGTGAATTAACAAGTAAAATTGATAGGTAGATGATAAAATGAGCGAGTTTGGAAGTTTAAAAAGGCGATTTTGCATTTACTTGTTAAGTAAAACTTCAACATCATACATCATGTTCAAAGTTTGAGAGTTTCTTAAAGATTGGGTTTATATTAATGCCATGTTTGTTTTGTGATTGTAGTTATGGCTGGAGGTAGAAAAAAGCAGAAGACTACAGGGCAAGGCTCATCATCTGGAGCGGGATCTTCTTCCGGTTTAATACCGAAGAAGTGAGAGCATCTAAGCTTCGTAGAAGAGGGTGATGCGAGACTCTATAGGCAGGATTGGGCATGGGAGAAATTCAGGGATAGTAGAAGCGCTTAAGTATGGGATGAGGAGAAAAACAAACCTCTATCGGCTTACCAGGATAGGAAATTGGAAGCCAAACTGTGGAAGTGGAAAATGGTCAACAATGTTAGTACTTCAGTACCGGAGGGCGGATTATGAAGATTTCTATGGTCCATCCTCACATTATCCATACGCTAGACCACCACCACCACCAACTTATCAAGACTACTGCTACTATTCGGAGATTGATTACCATTATGAGCAAGAGCGGGGTAACAACAACTATGAACCCGACTTGCCACATTTCCCGAGTTACCAGGAGGAGTATGATGAATATTATCATGACTCCCCTCAACCGACATATGAGAAGCCTCAAGATTCATTACACTCTAAGCTCGATGCAATCATGGACATGATGATAGAAATGAAAAATAAAGACGAGCTAAGGGACAAATCATTTGAGGCTTTGGTTATTCGAGTTGGTCAACTAACCAAGGAAATAGCCAAAATTAAATGCGAGCGGGAGGTTTTGGCTAATGGTACAATGGTGGATGGTGATGTTGTCGCAACCCCCGATCCCTTATCTGTCCCGGGAATGGGCGGACGCGAACTTAGAATTTCGGTGGTATCAGTTGGTTAATTTGGCAGCGGAAATTACATCAGGACCGTAGTTAGGAAATGTTTATCAGAGTAAAACCACCATATTTGATATTAATAATCACATGGGTAAAACCCAAGTTTCTTATTACAATACGTTTATAGGGATAAACCCTATTTTATTGAATTTAAAACATCGTCTTTTAGGTAACTTTTATAGCCACATTTTTCCCAAGCCTTCAGTGCTCTCCAGCTGGCTTTTTACTAATTGGCTGTCACATTGTGTTACCTGAAACGCGTTTTAAAAACATTTGTCAGTGGGAAATACTGGTGAGTGAATCCAAGTTTAATCAAGAAACATTTTATCAATTAAAACAGTACTGAGAGCGATCACATTGTTTATTTCTACATAATTACTCATTCAGTACTGTCAATCCTAACTGGTGGGTCATATTATACATTGGCTAACTCGTTGTCCAATGGTAACGTATTGTCGTCCCGACTTACTACTCACAGTGTAGTAAATTTTGTATACAAAACCCCAACATACCGCAGTAATTGAAGAACTACAAAGACTCAATCACCGCTTAATCACATTGTAAAACATTTAAGGTTTTGTAAAATATTGCAAAAAGGTTATCAAAAGAGGATAAACTCACATTGCTATCTTAGACTTCTCGTAAGGGTTTCCTGGGATTAATCTATAATTTACACAAATGTACATAGATTAGTATAATAACCCTTTGAAAATATTAATGATACCCTCCCCAAGACAACTACGTCGGGCAGAACCACGACAGTTATTACGGAACCCTAAATCAATCGGGCAGCGTATCTAGTATGAAACTGGGGTTATAATACTTACAACGGGGCAGAACCTCGCTAATTAGAGGTATAATACTCGAATATAAAGCCTACTATTTCAGAATTTGAGATTGAGAATTGAAAATGGGACAAACTGAAATGAAATCCGATGCGTTCTATTTATAGGTGCTGAATCTGGGTCTCTCGCGGCCCGCGTAAAACAAGCACAGGGCCTACGCGGCCCGTGTTGACCTCCGGTCAATGCGTAGCTCGTCCGGATCACCAACTAGATTTGACACGATGATGACACGTGTCATCACCGGGCTGCGCCACATTTTAGATCTCACGCGGCCCGCGTAAGTGTTAAGGTTAGCATACGCGGCTTGCCTTAACTTAAAATTCACCGAAATCAGGTCTCAACCTTGATACCGCCCGCGTAAGGTTGGGGTGGGTCCTACACGGCCCGCCTCAACTTAATAATCAAATTTTAAAATTTATTTTTAATGCTATACTGTATTTCGGGCTCGGTTTTCACATACGGGATGTAATTAAAGACATATTGAGACATTTTAAAATATACTAGGATGTCGGAATTTATTATGAGGGTGTCGGTTTATTGAGGATTGTTACATCCTCCCCACCTTGTTTTAGAGCTCGTCCTCGAGATCTACTGGAACAAGTGCGGATATTTCCTTTGCGTTTCAGATTCAAGCTCCCATGTGTACTCAGGTCCTCTTTTGGAGTCCCACTTTACTTTGACCAGAACTAATCTCTTGTGCTTGAGATTCTTGACTTTCCTGTCTTCAATCTGTAGAGGTCTTTCTACAAACTTGAGTTGTTCATTTACCTCTATATCCTTAAGAGGTACTATCAGTGATTCATCAGCTAAGCATTTCTTGAGATTAGATACATGAAATACATCATGTATTCCTTCCATTTCCTCTGGCAGTTGTAGCTGATAGGCTACAGGTCCTATTCTTCTAATAATCTCAAAAGGTCTAATATACCTGGGACTTAGCTTTCCCCGTTTGATGAATCTTGCTACTCCTTTCCAAGGAGAGGCCTTCAACAATACTTTATCTCCTACTTGAAATTCCAATGGCTTGCGTCAATTATCAGCATAACTCTTCTGTCGATCACGTGCTGCTTTCAATCGTTCCTTGACTTGAATAATCTTGTCGGTTGTTTCTTGCACTATCTCAGGTCCGGATAGTTTTTTTCCCCCAATTTATGCCCAACAGACTGGGGTTCGACACTTTCGTCCATAAAGTGCTTCGAATGGTGCAGCATTGATACTTGTGTGATAACTATTATTGTAAGAAAACTCTATTAAAGGTAAGTGATCGTCCCAATTACCTCCGAAATCAATTACACAAGCTCTAAGCATGTCTTCCACTGTTTGAATTGTTCTTTCGCTTTTTCCGTTCGTTTGAGGATGATAAGCTGTGCTTAGATTTAACTTGGTTCCCATTGCTTTTTTGGAAACTTGACAAAAAATGAGAGGTAAATCGGCTATCCCTATCAGAAACAATTGATAAAGGAATTCCATGTAATGAAACAATTTCATTTACATATAATTTAGCTAGCTGTTCCATGCTAAAAGTTTCTTTCATTGGTAGGAAATGAGCTGACTTGGTTAGCCTATCTACAATCACCCATATTGTATCATTTCCTTTCTTTGTTTTGGGTAATTTAGTAATAAAATCCATTGTTATCAATTCCGATTTCCATACTGGCATTTCTAGTTGTTGTAGAAATCCTGAGGGTTTCTGGTGTTCAGCTTTGACTTGTGAACAAGTTAAACATTTAGAAACATAGGCTGCTATGTCCTTTTTCATTCCTATCCACCAGAAATTCTTTCTTGAATCTTGATACATCTTATCATTTCCTGGATGCATCGTATATTTGGACTTATGGGCTTCTTCTAATATACGATGACGTAGGTTTCCTAATTTAGGTATCCACATTCTCTTCTTATGGAATCTCCAAATTCCATATGTTCCTTGTTCTAATTCTTTTAGCATACCTTTTAATTTTTCAGTATCATCCTTGATTACTGATTCTTGTGCTTCTCTAATATGATCATTTAAATCTACTTGCAGATTTAATTTAAGAGAACGTACCCTTTTTGGCTTTTCATGATACTTTCGGCTTAAAGCATCTGCCACTACATTTGCTTTTCCTTCATGATACTGGATATCACAATCATAATCACTAAGCATTTCCATCCAGCGTCTTTGTCTCATATTCAACTCCTTTTGCTTGAAAACATACCTTAAACTTTTATGATCGGTGAATATGGTAAACTTACTACCATAAAGGTAATGTCTCCAAATCTTAACAGCAAAAATTATAGCTCCTAACTCTAAATCATGGGTTGAATAATTCTCTTCATGATTCTTAAGTTGTCTGGATGCGTATGCTATAACCTTTTGGCGTTGCATCAACACACATCCATAACCTAATTTAGAAGCCTCATTATATACTACAAAATCTTCAGTTCCTTCTGGTAACGCTAGTATGGGTGTATGGGTTAATTTATGCTTAAGAATTCTAAATGCTTTTTCTTGTTTTAATCCCCATTCAAACTTAATAGATTTACAGATTAGCTTGGTTAAGGGAATGACTATTCTAGAAAAATCTTAAATAAATCTTCTATAATAACCGGCCAATCCTAAGAAACTTTTAACCTCGGTTGGTGATTCAGGGGTTTTCCATTTAGTAATTGCCTCGATCTTTGTGGGATCCACATGAATTCCTTCATGGTTAACTAAATGTCCAAGAAATTGTACATGTTCCAACCAAAATTCGCACTTTGAAAATTTAGCGTAAAGATTTTCCTTTCTTAATAAACTTAAAAGTGCGTGCAAATGCTTTGCATGATCCTCTTTATTCTTAGAATAAATGAGAATATCATCTATGAAGACAATTATGAATTTATCCAAATATGGCTTACATATTCGGTTCATCATGTCCATAAATGCGGCTGGGGCATTGGTTAAACCAAATGGCATGACAGTAAATTCATAATGGCCATACCTTATTCTGAATGCGGTCTTAGGAATGTCCTCTTCCTGTAGCTTTAATTGATGATATCCTGACCTTAAATCAATTTTAGAGAAAAATCGAGCTCCTTGCAGTTGATCGAACATATCATCGATTCTTGGTAATGGGTACCGATTCTTAATCGTGACCTTGTTCAGTTCACGGTAATCAATGCACATACGCATTGATCTGTCCTTCTTTTTAACAAATAAAATCGGCGCTCCCCATGGAGACGAACTTGGCTGTATGAATCCTTTTTCTAACAATTCATCTAATTGTTTCTTTAATTCTTGCATTTCGGCAGGTGCCAAACGGTAAGGTGCTTTGGCAATCGGTGTTGTTCCTGGTATTAAATGGATTCTGAATTCAACTTCTCTATCTGGAGGTTGCCCTGGCAATTCTTCTAGAAATACATCTGAAAACTGAGATACTACTGGAATATCTTTTAGTTCTTTTTCTTTAGTGTTAGTGATTATGGAAATCAAATACACTATAGAACCTTTTCTTATATAACTTGCAGTTTTCATCACATAGATGAATTTTGTGGACCTAGATGGTTTATCTCCTTTAATTGTAATCGTTTTACCTTTTGGTGAATTTACTTGAATTGACTTTTGATCACATAAAATACTGGCTTTATTGGCTATTAACCAATCCATTCCTAAAACGACATCGAATTCTGCCAGATTCATGGGATAAAGATTTGCAATAAATTTCTGATTTAAAATTTCTATGCTTGCTCTCTGCAAGATTTCAGAAATCCTAATGGTTTCTCCATTAGCTGTTTCTACTAAGCATTCTTGTGGTAGTTTAGTTAATGATTGATTTGGAAATTTGAAAAATGATGTATTAATAAAACTTTGGTTCGCACCAGAGTCAAATAATACTTTAGCAAAGACATCATTAACTAAAAACGTACCAGATATGACATCTGGAATCATCTTAGCTTCATCTGCAGTCAGAACAAATGCTCTAGCATTTTTGGTGTTCTTGTTGTTTGTAGCTGGAGCTAATTTCGGGCAATTAGGCTTGATATGACCTTGTTCTCCACAGTTGTAACATATCCTGTTGTTAGCTTTCTTCCTGCAATCTTCTTCCTTGTGTCCCGATATTTTGCAAAAGTTATAGTATATGGAGCATCTTCCTAAATGCTTCCTTTTGCAATACCTACAGTAAGGTGTAGAGGTAGAACCTACATTTCTCCCACGGTTAGAATTTCCAGAACGAAATTCTTGTGTGAGCTTATGGGTTAGGTTCCTCCTTTGATGCTCTTCTCGTGTACGGACTAATTCATCTGTCAAGGTATTTGCTAGTTCTACAGCTTCTTCTATGGTTTGGGGTCTAGCTGCCTTGACTACGTGTCTAATCTCCCCAATTAATCCCCAGATATAACGGGAGATCAATACTGGTTCAGGTGAAGCAAGGGTTGGTACTATTCTAGCATATTCAAAGAATAATTTAGTGTATCTGTAGGATCGTGTACGGACCCGAAACGAGTCGATCAGAGGCGTTCTACACAATATGAAAGGCGGAAACAGACATATTGTGTGTAATTCAACAAGATATTCACTAATAACTGTCTTTTGATTGATATCTGAGAAATTACAGATCTGTAGACACTTCGACAGAGCTTCGCCGTCGGAAAACACCTTGCTAATCCCATTTCAAATGACACGGACTGACTCCTATATATAGACATCCTAATTCCGTTTGAACAGGCTCAAACGGAATCACAGTTCAAACGAAATTGCAAACTCAAATGGAATTACATTGTAATTTCATACGGAATTACTCGTTAACCTCTTCAAGCGGAATTACTAGCCCAAGCGGAATTAGTCTCCTTCATGCGAAATTAACTTTTTGTCTTGATTTCTCGATCTTCGTGCCCTGAATAATGCAAGACTTGATACAAGACGAAGTCGACAGACGCATGCACTAACAGACTCCCCCTCGAATGTTGACGAGTCTTAAGTATTGAGTCTTCAATGTCTTCAGTCTTTATCAGTGTGATTGCACTCTTTGAAGTATCTAACACTGTAAAGCATCCTTTATCTTCCTTTCTCTACTCTTTTCATCAGCACCAACATACTCCCCTCGAACAATCTCATCTACCCTCAGATGTTGATCGCAATCTGGCTTTCACAGAATCAGGATCGTGTCCTGGCTCTATACTCAGACTCAGAATCCAGGCTATCCTGCACATCCTCTACCCAAAATTTCACAAATTTAACATTTAACAAATTTATATATCTAGACTCCCCCTCAAATTCAACTAGAATGATTTATCAATGATAATTTCTGATGAACCACTTGAAAACACATAATCAAAATATTTTCTTATTTAAAACACAGACTTCCCTTCACAAAATGCTTATCATGTTTAGCACTTAGAATTTTGAAAATCAGCTCTTCAACATCAGTTGTCAAAAATCTTTTTGAAATTTTACAAAAAATTATGCTAAAACACACTGAAAATCTTTTTGGATTTTTTGAATAGAATAAAATGCAATAAAGAAATATACACAAACAATATTTTTTTTTAGTTTGAGTAAGAGGATCATATCAGTTTTTGACAAGTCACAAGTACCGTTGAGCTTAGTTACACATTAAGAATTAAACAGTTCACTTAGATTGCCGATATACTTATCCACTTAAATTCTCACACAAATTTCAACTGATTCAGGCTATGAATTAGGTGTATTAAGAACTTAAACTCATTCATGTGTCCTACCTCTTGAATATACTCCCGTATCCAGATCCCAATATTCAGTCTTACAGGTGAGTATACAACAGATGATATCTGTAAGAGGTTAGATGCGAAGACCGTGAGAGCTCAGGTCAGAACTTCCGTTCAGCAGAGAGATGACGGTTTCGACTTTTTGGTGGGTCCCCTTTAGAGGATCTTTTTTACAACAGCACATGATTTGCATTTTTTCAATGTTTCATCATTTTTTATGCTGAGGGCATGCTTTTATTTCAAGCAAGCGTAAAGTATTCTCCGGGGACTAGGCCATTGGTTCCGCAAAATCAGAAGTCCCGGGATAATACCCCAGATATCACTGAGCATAAAGACCTAGTATCTCAGAAAGAGGGATCCTTCAAACAAAATTTCAGGGGTTACCTATATATCCAAGTAGTGTTCCCCACGAAATAAGCAAGTTTGAATTTAAGTTTATATCCCAAAAAAGCTTACTAAATGTGTAAAACCTATCGGCATATCATCAGTGAGACCGTTTAAAGCTATTTAAACATTACATTTCTTTAGCATACTGTAAATGTCCACTGATGTACTATCATTTCCTCTTTTCGACACCAAAACTCATTTTGTATTTTATCATGTTTTTGTCTTTTTCAAATTTTCAAATGTTTTTGGATTTTCTGGAATTTTCTAAAAAAATTCTTACTCCCCCTAAAATTCAAACACATTTAAAGGAAATTTGAAAACAAACTGTACAAGTAAATTGACAACCGATATCGAATCACTTCAATTCGCCATCCACTTGGCATAAACAATCAGAACTCCCCCTTTCAACAAACTATTTTCTCATTATCATTTCAAAACACTTAAGTTTGTTTTAATCAAAATGATTTTTCCGGAAAATAAGTTTTGTTGATTAAAAAAACACTTGTAGGTTAGGGGTTCATCACATTGTTTTTCTCAAAATTACTTGAAAAATTTAACAATTTTAGATTTTATCAACAATATCACTTGTAGAAAATCAAGTACAACTTAATGTCCCTGATTTACCACTTGAAAATCGAAATATCACCGAAGTGAATTTCTCAAGAAAGATGCCGATACCTGCTTCACACTTACCAACCTGGAAGCTCCGGCATGTCAGGATTTTATTTGTGAAAAACTTCCATCCAAGCCTGACCAAACTTGGATGTTTCCTCCTCAATTTCACTTGGCTAAAAAGTTGCTTTCTTTGTTTCATAAAAGTCCTTTACCCCTTTGGCCTTTCCCTCGACCATTTTTCCAAAAATCTTTTTAACATTTCCATTAAAAACTTTTTCAACATCAAATTCTTTCTTCTCAGAATAGAATTGATTCGAGATCTCAACCTTACCAACTTTTGATTTAAAATTCTCAGCCCTCAATGGTGGAAAATGAACATCATCCATTGGAGGCACTAAGTTTTCACCATTTTTAACAACTTGTGGCTCTTCTGATTTTGTGGAATCAGATTCATCGTCAGATTTTACATCAAACTTCTTAACATCTTCATGAAACTTCTTAACAACCCACATTTGGTTGTCATGCTTAGCTCTCTTTTTATAAAACCTTGTCTTTGAACACTCACCAACCTCATATGTTGAATTTTAAAAAATTTTAAATTTGTCAGTTGGTGGTTCATTTTTCTCAACAACTTTTTCTTTGAGTTTTTTAGAGACTTCCAGTTTTGTTTTTGTTGCTTGAGAACAGTTCCATGCAATGTGACCCACTTCATTGCATTTGTAACAAGTTCTAGTCTCTTTTTTTCTGATTAGCTTCATTCTTCATAACTTCTTGCTTCTTGGCAAAGAATTCTCTGTTTGATTGCTTCCAGAATGAGCTTTTTGATTCCTCTTCACAGCTTGTCCCTGAAATAAATTTTGTATTTGTCTTAGAAGTTTTTTCATGTTTATAATTTTCAGGTGGAATAAAACCCAATCCTTTCTTTTTGAAATTACCGTTATGGTTAGGTTTCTTTTGAAAAACAGAACCAGAACTGTAACTTTTTTTCTTGTTTAACCGTTGTTGAACTCTTGAAGTACATTTTTTAGGTTTTTCAGTAAGATTTACATCTTTTATTTCAGAAATATTAATTTCTGTTAGTTTGAATACCTTTTTGATCTTTTCAACTTGAACACTTCTTATTGGAAATTCCTCATCAGAATATAATTTGTCTGAATCAATCAATGTATATGCCACTTTGATTGGTTTGTTATTCAAATTAGATTTTGCTAACATCAATTCTTTATTATAAACCCTTTTAGCCGACGACTTTGGACTGTCAACTGATGATGATCTCGGACTTTCAGACTTAGACTTTGACTCCAACTCCTCATCTGTTTCCAACACCTGATCGACCACCTTTTTTTATTAACTCAGACTCAGGATCAGTGTCAGATGATGTGAATGTGACGTCAATGTTTTCTGGTAATTCATCAGTTGTTTCGGATTTTAACTTTATATTGACAGCCTTTTCAACTTGCTCCTCATTCGGTTTTCTAGGAGAATACCATTCCCAAATCGGAGGCGGACACTTGTTATAACTAACACTCTGCTTCTTACCAGTATCCTTCTTCTTTGACTTCTCCTCATCTTGAAATGCTTCAAAACCTGCAACAGTTGGATAAATTCGATCAATTATATAATCAGAACTAGAATAACTTTGTAGTAATCGTTGAATTCTCTCATTTTCAATCATCTCAGTCTCCAACTCTTGCTTCCAATTCGCACTTTCTTCAATGTAGAAATTAATGGCTTTCTGTTTCGACATCAGCACAACATTCAACATTGTCAGTGCATCTTCTCTTTCAGAATTAGTCTTTTGCAGACCAGTTACCGTTCTGTTCAAGACGTCATATGACTCTTTCACATAATTGAGATTGAACACTAATTGTTCTTTCATCTTATCTTGCTCACTCATCTTTTCATCCTTCTCTGCACACTGCTTGCAAGATTCTAAACATTTTAAGCAAGGCTTGATGACTTCCACAATCTTTTCTATTT
>JARYGA010014521.1:0-43641 GCA_030545235.1 Helianthus tuberosus
GGCTTGTTTCTGTCGCAATCTCAATATGCAAAGGATATTCTCGCACGTGCCTCCATGACTGCTTGCAAGCCTTGCACCACACCGGTCGATCTATCGGCTAAGTTGAGTGCCACCGAGGGTCCGCTTTTTGACGATCCGACCCTATACCGAAGCTTAGCGGGTGCTTTACAATATCTAACGTTTACTCGGCCCGATATTTCTTATGCTGTGCAGCAAGTTTGTCTTTTTATGCACGAGCCTCGGGAGCCACACTTTGCTTTCATGAAGCGCATCTTTCGATATCTTCAGGGAACAATGGATTATGGTATTCGGATCGTGAAATGTGCCTCCCATGACTTAATTGCATACTCAGACGCTGATTGGGGTGGCTGTCCGGATTCGCGACGCTCGACTAGTGGTTATTGTACTTTCTTGGGTGATAATTTAATTTCGTGGTCCTCTAAACGACAAGCTACTATTTCACGTTCTAGTGCCGAAGCGAAATATCGTGGGGTCGCAAATGCGGTTGCAGAAGCTACTTGGTTACGAAATTTATTGTTTGAGTTGCATGTTCCCTTGAAGAAAGCTACGGTGGTTTATTGTGATAATGTTTCCGCCGTCTACTTATCAAACAATCCTGTGCAGCACCAACGAACAAAGCACATCGAAATTGACATTCATTTTGTACGTGAGAAAGTCCGTGTTGGCCACATTCGTGTGCTTCATGTTCCGGCTGCAAATCAATACGCTGACATATTTACCAAGGGCCTTCCAAGAGACTTGTTTCAGTCATTTCGCTCCAGTTTAAGCGTTTGTACTCCGCCCGCTCAAACTGCGGGGGAATATTAGCACCGTATATATTATTATTAGAGTAAACTGCCATTTTGGTCCCTGTGGTTTGGGCACTTTTGCCATTTTAGTCCAAATCTCAAACTTTTTAATTATGGGTCCCTGTGGTTTCACTGTTATTGCCATTTTAGTCCAAAATTAAGAGTAAACTGCCATTTTGGTCCCTGTGGTTTCACTTTTATTGCCATTTTAGTCCAAATCTCAAAATTTTTGAAACAGTAAAAAAAATGGGGATTTTGAATTTTGGACTAAAATGGCAATAAAGATGAAACCACAGGGACCCAGATTTAAAAAGTTTGAGATTTGGACTAAAATGGCAAAAATGTCCAAACCACAGGGACCAAAATGGCAGTTTACTCTTATTATTATTATTATTATTATTATTATTATTTAGATTATTCTAGAATGTTTATATTTGGTGATAGGAATCCTTGTAATTTAGGAATTGTTATCGGTTCCTAATTAGGTGCTTGTATAGGTTCTTGGTTCTTCCCTATTTATAGGGGTTTTCTTGTATTCTTTATCAATCAATCAATAATATCGATCCATGAATACTTTCAGAAAGTCGCAAAACTGGCCAAACCTCAGGGACGAAAATGGCATTTTACTCTTTATCCTATGAAAATAGACTTTTCTGGGTCACCTGGCCCAGACTTGTTTTGTCCCATGCTAAAAATATTGACATTAACCAACCCGCCAGATTTGCAGCATGTTTGCCATCTCATCTTTTAAAGATGTTTACATATTTACATTGTCCTTCGCAGGTATGCTTTGCTACATGTTTTGATACTGATATTTTAAACGATCTTCGAGCAAAAGAAGGGAAATTGTTGAACCTAAAACCTACATCAGCTGATATTACTTACAGGTATATGATAATTAAGAGTTTTATATTTATTATGGAGTTATATGGAGCAAGTAATGTAAAATTTCTATTGCTCTTTCTGATATCCTTATTATCTCATTTCAATAGCAGAGGTGCCACGATGAGCGGGTCAGATATGTTGGGTAACGGGCCAAAATAGATCATTTTCAGTATAGGTCAAAATGGTCTGGTTGAGGTTCCCATAAACCCTTAAAATGTATAAAAAGAACCATAGTTGTTAAAAGCCATCACCTCTTGCGCCTAGGCCATTTTTCAGGCGAGGCAAGGCAGTTGCGCTTTTAGTCAAGGAAATTGCGCTTTAATTCTCCAGGTGATGATGGTTCAGGCGCACATTCCGGCGAGATTCCTAGATTCCGGAGAGCTTCCGGCCAAATTCTCTAAATTCCAAGGAAATTTATTCAAGGAAAACTACTTTATAACAGTCATACGCTAATATTTTGGTACTAATTAGATGATATAAAGTGTTACATAATAGACTTTGTTTATTTTATTTGAAGAATAGTATTCTTTTTCTAATACATAATATATTTTTGAATTTTTTTCATTATGCGCTTTATTTTTCTCAGGCCCTCGCTTTTTTTTGCGCTTTGCGCCTAGGCCCCAGGCAAGGCTAGTGCGCCTAGTACCTTTAATAACTATGAAAAGAATAACTATTGCACCTCTACTAAATAATTGTGTATTTTGAATAAAATGAATGCATGTTATAACAAAAGAGCTAACTCTATTTTTTTTTTGAATTATATGATTTTAGTGAGGTGAAAGAGGAAACACTAACACGATCAAACAACTTGGAAGAAGTCGGCCCATCATCAACTGTGCAGTTGATCAAAAAACAGTTTAATGGTAGATATGCCGTATCGTCTGAGGATTTCACTAGTGAAATGGTTAGGCTTATAATGTCGTTTACATTTCTATCTAACGACCAAAATGTGTACATTGTTCTCACACAATAGGGCAAACTGTGTGATTGTGTGAATCAAAAAACGTATATTATCTTTTTCATGATATTAGCAACCAACTTTTTATCAGGCGCAAAATAGTAACCAACTTGCATTTTATTACACCAAGTTACACTTTATTAACGACTGTAACAAGATTACCTGTTCAAGTAGCAGATCATGTTTTTTGCTGATTTCCATAAAAGTGTTGATGCAACATCTATTTGTTATTTTAATGTATATGATATGCCATGTGGCATATGATGTGACACTTAATATAAAGTTCTATTTTGCGCTTAATCAAAAGTTGATTTTTGTTTATATTTCATGCAGTTCGCCCTACTATATATGCAGTCTCTAATTTATATCATAATAGAATTTTGGAACTCACTTTTTTTTTATATTGATAAGGTTGGAGCTAAATCACGTAACATTGCATACCTCAAAGGGAAAGTCCCGTCTTTTGTTGGCATTCCTACCTCAGTCGCATTACCTTTTGGAGTTTTCGAGAAAGTTCTTTCTGATGAATTAAATCAGGTACTTAATATATGTGAAACTTTTTTATTATCAGTTATGTTATTTGTAAATGTCAAAAGATCGTGTAACGTTACGCTACTTTTATAGGGAGTGTCAGAAAAACTGCAAATTTTGAAAAAACAATTGGAAGCAGATGGATCTGTTGTTCTTGGGGAGATTCACAAGACGGTTTTGGATCTTTCTGCTCCATCCCAGCTGGTAATATTTCTTGTTCTTTGAGCAGTTATGCTAGTGCTTAGTTACCTGTTATATTAAAGGGCGAATATAATAGAATAACTAATGTCCACTTTTGTCAGGACATTGTCATTGTACTATTTTTATAAGGTTTCCAACAATATGCTATTATGGTCATTGGAGTAAAGTATCTTATTTGCATTTAAATATTTAATCAATGAAAATAATCTTTACTATTTTTGAAAAATTATAGAACTTTTACAAGTTAGTACATCTTTGAAGATATTTGTTTTGTTTTGTTTTGTTTTTTTTTTTTTTTTTATTCTAATCTTTAACATAACTTTACATCTTTTATAAAAGAGTAAAATGCCACTTTCGTCCACGAGGTTTGGCTAGTTTTGTTACTTTCGTCCAAAGGTTTGTTTTTCCGCATCTGGATCCAAAAAGTTTGAAATCTTTGGACGAAAGTCGCCAAACAAACCTTTGGGATCCGGATGCGGAAAAACAAACCTTTGGACGAAAGTAGCAAAACTGACCAAACCTAAAGGACGAAAATGGCATTTTACTCATTATAAAATAATAATATTTCTAAGCATACATGCATTGCTTCAGGTACAAGAACTAAAAAACACAATGCAAAGCTCTGAAATGCCATGGCCTGGTGATGAAGGTGAACAACGATGGGAACAAGCATGGCTTGCTATAAAAAAGGTTACGAAAACTTTCCTCACCAGGAGTACTTGCTTGTTTTCTACTTGTTGATTCCAAAGTTTATATTATCGTACGAAATTTTTTGATAAACTAGTGGGTTACCACCCGCGCTGTTCGAAACGTAGATAAAAATAAGCAAATCACGAGAGTTAAAGTTGTTTGATGTTTAGTTAAGGGGCTAAACATGTCTTTATTAAAGTTGAGAGGCTAAACATGTCATTATTAAAGTTGAGGGGCTAAAGTTGTTTATTATTAAAGTTGAGGGGACAGAGTCGTTTGATGTAGTTAAGGGGCTAAACATGTCATTATTAAATTTGAGGGGCTAAAGTTATTTTAGTTAAGGGGATAAACATGTCATTATCAAAGTTACGGGGATAAACATGTCATTATCAAAGTTAAGGGACTAAACATGTCATTATGAAAGTTGAGGGGCTAAAGTTGGTTCATGCCAAAGTTGGTTGATGTGACAAAATAGCATATTTATAGTATGACAAAATATATTTATAGTATATATGATGATTTTAAGTATTGGTTAGTTCTTATTTGCTTGTGATGTTTCAGGTTTGGGCTTCAAAATGGAACGAGAGAGCATACTTGAGTACAAAAAAAGTGAAACTAGACCATGACTATCTTTGCATGGCTGTACTGGTCCAAGAAATTATAAATGCTGATTATGCATTTGTTATTCATACCACTAATCCATCATCAGGAGATTCATCAGAGATATATGCTGAGGTTATTTACCTTACTTCTTTCCATGTTGTTCAAATTGTTTTTTACCTGGTTGACCTATATTATTAAATTGATACTAAGTGTGTCAAATATGATTACCAAATGTATATTACCTTTATAACAAGGGCAAATTGCACTAAGTCAAAAGGAAGGTAAATTTTTTTTTTCTGATTCTACCAACGAACTTCTAACTAGGCGAAATATAGACACACACACACATTTTGTTACGTATTTTAGCCACCGAGTTATATGCCACTTGGCAACTAATGTGACATGTAATAATCAATTTTAAATATATATTTAAAAAAATGATCATCTTATAACACACTTGTAAATAATTTTATTTACTTTTGTTACATATTCATTTTTTTTGCAATATGTAATTTTCTTTTGTGGCGACATGTAGAGTGCCACCTTAGCAATTTCAGGTAAAATCAGTTAAAATGAAATTGGTTGCTAAAATTCATTTTTTACATATTCATTTTTTAAGTTGGTCTTTATTTTACACCGCATTCGAAGTTGGTTGCTAAATCTGGAAAAAAAGTGTAAGGTTCATTTCTATTTCATGTAGTTTTCCCTTTTAATAATAATCTGGTTCTTTAAATAGAATAATCTAGGAGGTTCTATGCATTAAGAATACACTCTATGCGGCTTCCAACCCATTTGATCGTTTCCTTTGAAGCGATTTATGTAGTTCATATAGATAAATAAGTTAACATTGCCACCTTTACGTTTTATGATTAAAACTATAGGTTGTAAAGGGACTGGGAGAGACTTTGGTAGGAGCGTACCCGGGTCGTGCTTTGAGTTTCATCTCAAAGAAAGACAATCTTGACTCCCCAAAGGTATAATGCCTTAATCTACTTTTTCCTATATTACACTGATGCGTATTCTCATAATTGTTCGGTTATGTGTCTGTTTCCCTCAAATCATATTCTCATGTTTGCAGGTTCTTGGTTACCCTAGCAAACCCATCGGCCTTTTTATAAGAAGATCAATTATATTTAGATCTGATTCCAATGGTGAAGATCTAGAAGGCTATGCTGGTGCAGGACTTTATGATAGGTCAGCTTATATATATAAATCTTTTTTTCATCTGATGAGTTTCCACCAGTTGACCCGTTTGACCTAGGGGTGTCAATCGTGTCGGGTTAATGCGTTGGTGGGTTGACGGGTTGGTGGGTTGAAATGTTCAACTCAAACCCGACCCATTTTATTATTCGGGTCAAAGATTTCAACCCTAACCCGCACACATAAGTGCGTGTCAACGCGAACCCGACCCATTTAACCCGTATTTTTAAATGAGTCATACAAGTTGATGATTTATAAGCTAGTTGTTGGGTTTTAAGCGGGTTATCGATAACATGTTTATTGTTGAGTATGAGGAAGTAAAAAATATATTGTCAAAAGACTCAAAACTAACATTATTATGACTAGCCATGTAAAATAGAAACGGAGAACAAAAACAAAAACAAAAACAAAAATCTAAAAGTTTTTTTTTTAAATGGTTAAACGGGTTAGCAGGCCAAACCCGTTTTAATACGGGTCAACCCAAACCTGACCCGTTTTTATACGGGTCGTGTTAGTAGACCAAACCTATTTTTTTCGTGTCAGGTTGGTGGGTCGTGTCAAGAATCGCCGCCCCTAGTTTGACCCATGTCCTTTCCAACCCATTAGAGATAAATGTACCTTGCATTAATTAAAAAACGGGTCAAAATTGACGCCTCTTATCGTAATGGTGTATCAAACTACTTCTTGAAACCTTCTTATGCTTAAACCATCAACTATTGAGCATATAAACCAATGGACTTTTTTCTACAGTGTGCCTATGGATGAAGAAGACAAGGTTGTTGTAGACTATTCGTGTGACCCGTTGATCGTTGACTTTGACTTCCAAAAGTCAATCCTCTCGAGCATTGCGCGAGTAGGTGATTGTATTGAAAAGTTATATGGAAGTCCTCAAGACATTGAGGGTGTAGTACGTGACGGTAAAATCTATGTCGTTCAAACAAGACCACAGATGTGATCCTCAAGTTGTGTCTTTGTAGCATAAAGTAAAGAAAATGTTGTATGATTATGGTATCAAAATGTATCATACAACGTAAATTGGATATGAAGAAACATTAACTGTTTTATAAGAATAAATTTTCAAGTTTGATGTAGCAAGAACTGAAAGTATAAATTTTCTAATATGTTGAAATTACTCTTCGGTACATAGATTCGTAAACTAAAAAAATGATCCCTATGCGGCAGAAACTTTTTTCAAACATAACTATCAAGTTGATTACATGATCCTTCAAAATACTTACGTGTTCATAAGCAAAACATAAACAAAACGGGATGTGCGGTAGCCTTCATATCCATGCCTTCCGTATTTTAACCTGATGCACACTAAAAGTCAGTTACGTAGAGTGAGTTTTAGTTATGTAAACATCTGCAATCTAACAGGCATCATAACATAAGCATATCATGACGTCACGTAACATAACATGCCTAATATAACATACATGACTTACATTATTATCGTTAGTCTCGTTGCTAACGTCCTTCACCCTAACTTTTTATGGGATCATTGATAATCCATGAAAGCATTGACCTATGGCATGCTCATACTGTTAGTTGACACTAACGTCCGTTCATACCTTTAGCCGTCGACAACCTCCGATCATACCGTTAGTTGTTACTAATGTTTGTCAGACCGTTAGTCGTAGCTAACATATAATCATTCTGGTATTCATACTCATGCCGCTAGCTATTCGCTAACGTATTAGCCTATCCTATCACATACACATACCGTTAGTCATCGCTAATGTTCATTCACATCATAACATTAGCCGATTCAAAGCTTTACCTTTAATAACACTAACTTTTGTCAGGTTTGCATTAGTTCTACATTATACTCTAAAAACATTTCATCGTGATCGAGAACATTATCAACGAATCCTTATCCCAGTCAGAAGCCAATAATTTCCTTTCATAAGGACTATTTACTTTCGAAAACGTGCTTTACACTAATACTTTAACGAGTATGCACACCGCCCCAAAACAGTCTAAATATAGGGTCTAGAAACTCTACAGTGAGATTAAGCTTCAATATATTGTACGTTGGATGATCCCAACCCTTGGACTGCTAAGTCAATCTGGTCATTGGTTCACGTGTGAAATAGTCACATTTCACATAACATGAATGCTCTTTTTAAGAAGAGTATAGTTAAAACTCTAGTGGCTACTGTGAGTAACTTAACAAAGCGTTATACACTTTTTACTTAATCCACAACGCATAGCATAGGGTCCAGACGTATGAACAAATTATGGTGCACTCTTCTACGTTGCGGATGAGTTTTAAACTAGCGTCCACCCTCAATTATATTCTTACTTCTAGTCTTACGCTTATTTGTTTTTCAAATAAACACATTAACAATGTCAATGTATTGAGCTAAAATAAGCTGAATGTATGAATTTAGTGTAATAAATATTGATTTTAGGATAAAAGTGTATTTTTTTTTTATCAAAGTGAAACTTGTTGTAAAAAAGAAACTTACATGAAAACATATACAAAAGGAAGAGCCCGATAATGAAATTCATAAACTTTTTTAGTGTTGGTCGACAAGAATTGTTGGTAATTTGATATAAGCTATATGATTGACCATAGAAACCCTAATGTGAAAATGAGACATGTTAGACATATTATACCATAAAGTCAATTCCACTTGTAGTTAAGAGGTTTTAACACTAGTAACTAACAAATTAAATAAGTAAATAAAAGATCATTAGAGAAATATTTGTTTAAATATGTTTTTAAAGTCTTCTAAGAAAATGACAAGGTAAGTCTTTTAAGTACATAATCTACTATTACATTTTGTAACAAACTCTACCATACTTATTAATAAAATACTAAAATAGCTAAATATATAATAGTAGTTATTTCTAAAAGCATTGGAAGGTAAATTCCACTACCACTTACTCCACTCAACCACTTCTATATGGTCAATTCCTAGTGCCCACTTCCACTCAACCTAATGGAACCTTTCCTTTCTTTCATAAGGGAATCAAGAATCAAAAGACCATTTTGACTACCTTATCCTTTTCATTTCATCTTGTCAACAATACATTCATTTGTCTTATTACTCATTGACTTCAAGGCTAAGACTTACTATGGGCATCCATCTTTATATAATAGGGAAAATAATATATAAAACATATGTTTGGTTTAGAAAATGAGAGGTGAAGTATATGATTGGTCTTTAAAAGAAAGGAGGTTAGTGATCAAGTAGCTAAGATGACCACTTGGTCTAATAGCTACCAAATGGCTTCTAGTCTAGTGGTATTAGGGAGTGTCAACACTGGTGTTTCTTCCCAAGTGGTGAGCGTTTTAGTCCCCATAAAGGACAAATGTGTAGCTTTAGGAGTAAGATTAGTGAATGTGTGAGTTTTCGTTTAAAAAAAACATGGTCAAACATTTGAGTATTCTTCCTTTTTCATCAAACAACATATTAATTTCATTATTGACTATAATCTAATTATATTTAAATATGGATATAATAGAAAAAAAATATTTCATAATACCTATAGAATGATAAACTATGATCACCTAAATTTTGTAACGGTGCAATTGTGGGTGTAACACCAGTGCTAAGTTATAAGAACTTATGAAATGATATGTAATAGAGATGTAAATATGTGCTCATAAAACCCTGAATAAACAAGAAATAATTACTATGTAATAGAATTGTGGGTGTCACTCTAACAAGAAAATGAGAAAGCAATAAGTTGTGTTCATATGGTGTAGTTGACATGAGAGACATCATGATGGTGATCCAATGTCCATGGCCCATAAGAGATTATTCTCTAAGCATGCTAAAGTGGGGAGTTGAAACATTCTTACACCATTCTAAGTCACTTGGGCATGTGTGTATTTATATAATTGTAATTTCTTAAAGAGAAAATACATATCATGTACTTTTATATATTTATTTACTTTCATGCTTTTGAAATATATTTACATGAAAGTAAATAAATATAATGAAGACATATACGCGTAAATTTGTATGTTCGTGTATTCATGTTTCAAAGATAAAACGAAAGAAAGAAGAATAGATAGTGGTTGGTAATTGTTGTGAAACTATGTTTTTACTTCACCAACTTTGTATCAAAAGGATACCTTACTGGCATTAACTTAAAGTTTTGTGCTTTAATCAAATTTAGAGTAGTAAACTTTAAATTAGTTGTAAAAATTTCACCTCTTCAAACTTGATTTACTGCCATTCTAGTTTTTTTTTCCTTTATAAATATCTAAAAACTAATGGTATTATACGGGTCGATCTTGTTCGCAGGTTGACATGTCAAACATGACACGAGCTTAAAAATTATATATGAACTTGGATACGGCACGACACACTCATACACAAACATGGCAAACTTAGTTATGACTCGCGTAATTCGAACAATGCTTATTTAACCAGATTTTTTTTACATATTACTACTATAGTATAAAATCTAAATTTACACCCAAAAGATTAAATACATATAAAATAAATTGCGTGTCATCACACATTTCTCTATTTAGCTTTCAAATTGACATAAAATATCCTAATAATTGATGTTTTAAGATAAATTACCTCTTAAAAATTTTAGAATGTACCATTGCACCGTGAGCGAGGTTAATCCAAGACCAGCCTGTTTAGCTAACTGTCTTTGAATTTGAACGAAACTTATATGCACATGTTTAGACTAAACAGAATCCCACAAATATCGTGTTAGATTCGTGTTGTATCGAAAATCTCTAACCCCTACTTAAAACTCAAAAACTTTTTTGTTAATTTTTTTATTTTTGTTTATAGTAAAAACTTACAATTATATTTGCTACAACTACCATTTATATGTTTGAGCTATGGGACTAATAGGTTTTGGGTTCGATTCCTACAAGAGAGGGTTTTTCTATATTTATTGGGGTTCCTTCAAAATTGCTAAATTAGTGTGATCGGATGGTTCCGCTGGTGGCACAATGATACTCTAGTGATCCAAAATTGCCGTTAAAAAAATGTTTAAGCTTTTGTAAGTGTATACCATTTTGAGTATTTCGATGCAAATCATCAACAAAAAGTTTAAACCATTTGAAACAATATTCTAAGTTAGTAAGTTTAAACTTTTCCAATTTATTAAAAAAATAATAGACATAATCATTACATAACATTATACATTGATGGTCAGAAACTTTACCTCTTTCCCATTAATCGATCTCCTTTACAAGATACATCTTCATCTTTCCCTTTAACAGATCTCCTTTACAAGATGCCCTTTCACAACACACACACATATGGCGTATGAGAAGCATTAACATACATATGATGTCCATTTTGTACTTTTTGACAACCAAAACTTCATTTTGTACAAACTCCAAAGATTTGTGTCAAAACATTCTCTCATCATTGTATTCTCTTCTTTTCATGTATGTATATCTTGTAAGGGTATATCAAGTCCCTCACTTTAAATGCTATTATAATTTACTTGCCTTTCATATGAAATGGTGATGTGATGTCATTGATTTTTGTTATAAGCAAGATTTCTATATTTTATTGATATTGGATTATGTTTAAAGTATTAAAACAAGGCAGGTAGTGGTGGAGTGGTTGGAGAAAAACTTAGTGTTCCTTGTAACCGAGGTTCGACTCCCACTCTTCACATTATTTTCTGCGGCATCCAGGTGAATGACGAATATGGGTGACGCCGGTTCGTCTTTGATGGGAGGCGAAGTTTTTCCGATTATTCCACTGTCGTGCCTTCGGGCGGGTGGAGGTCGGGTTTCCGCGCATCTGGGAGAGCCAAGGTGCAGGCGGCGGTCGAGTAGTCGACCTTGGCCACAGTGCCCTGTGTCACGATGGTTGTTACGTCGTTCCTTGCCGTTAAAAAAAGAACAGTCAGTATATCGCATGGTTGTCAATTCCTGCCCCAAGGATTTAGTTTCTGCGGCACCTTGTGATGACATGAGACTAGACGAGTAGACGGCGATCACTAGTTCGATCCTTGAACTGAGCGGGTTTTACCTCAGCGCACTGTCGTGCCTTCGAGCTAGTGTTCACGGGCATCGGCCCTAGGTGAGGGTTTTCCCCGGTTCGGAAGACGAGTGTATCCCGATGTGGTGAATTTCGCCAGTAGCCCATTTGAAGGATTCGTTAACTGTTAAAAAAATCGCATGGATACGTTGTGATACACGTATAGAAAGGTTATGAGTAGATTAACACGATGTGTTGGTATGTAAAATCCTATAAAAATTATTTATGAAAAAAATCATATAAATATGAATGACAAAAATTCTTTATGAAAAAAAAAATCTTATAAAAATGAATGAGGAAGTAGAGTTTAAAGTGGTTTACTTTAATTAAAAGTTAAAATTCTTTATATAAAATTATAATATTTATTAACTACCTATTCAGTGACCAGTCACGAAGTAAAGTTGCAATCTTTCGTTAACTAACTAATGAAAAAAAAAAAGATACAACATTTCTAACGATATAACAATAGACATAATTTTAATGAAAAAAGATATCATCACATTTATAATTTATAAGGAGGTTATTTCTAACATATCTCTATACCTTCTTTCAACACTACACAAACACGTACATCATATCAAAGCACTCGCATGATTACATGAAACAGTTTTACTTTATTTAAATACTCGATTGTTATGCTTCCTTAAAGTGTGTCTTAAACAATGTATATACATTCGGAATCTATGTGTTGATTACATACAGGTTGCGACGAATAAAGATTAAAGAAAAATTGTATTTAATACATATCTCAGTTTACTTAAAATGTTATCATATTTACATTTACTTTATACGGCGGCAGTTTACTTAGGTGTTTGGTGTTGCGTTTTCAAAATAGATTTTGCGTTTTCAAAACTGCGTTTTGGAGGCAGATAATAACATTTTCATCCGAACACTTTTTTAGATTATTTATGTTTTACAAACGCAATAATCAAATAATCACTTCAAAACGTAATCCCAAGCACCCTCTTAAAGCGCTATCACATATTTACATTTAACTTTATAGGTTTACTTACATTTATCAAGTTAAATAGTTTATCACAATAACAATTGTATTTATATTCAGAAATTCAATTTCCAACAAGATTTTACCAACATAAACATTAGACTAGAAGGTATGGTGAGGCTCATCCCCATGAGGATGGGCCGCCACGTAGGCGTCACGTCACCATCCCACATTATTTTTTATTGTTTAATTTATTTTATTTGTTTAACTTTTATTGTTTAATTTTTATTGTTTAACTTTTTTAGTTGTTTAACTTTATAAAAACAATTCAAAATTTAAATAAAAATAAGACATAAAAGAAGATAATAAAATCCATTACATAACATAAATAAAAATTACATAACCTAAAAAAAATTACACTACCTAAAATTTATAAAAAAGACTAGATTTAAAAATTTATAAAAATTACACTATCGTCTTCGTCTTCGTCACGTCCCCGCCGTTTGCGTTGTTCCATATATGTTCTACCAAATCCTGTTGAAGGTTTGCATGCGTGTAGTCGTTGGTTAGCGCGAACGAGTTTAAATCCTGTTGCGCCGGATCTACGGGGACAGTATTCCCGATAGATGCATTCTCATTATACTCACAAATCGCCTGGCCTTCGTCTTCAATAATCATGTTATGGAGCAAAATGCAAGCGTACATACAAAGGCGCAACCTCTTCGGTGTGAACGCACGTGCCGGTTGTTCAATGATGGCCCATTTTTTTTTGTAAAACACCAAAACAACGTTCGATGTCTTTTCAGCTTCTTGACGCTTGGCGATTTTTTTCATTTTTTCGTCCTCGGGATATGGAATAGTCTTGACAACTGTAAACCAATACGGATATATTCCGTCAGCAAGATAATACCCGTGTCTATACTCAACCCCAGAAACTGTAAAACGGGTGTCCGGACCGGTTCCATTAACGACATCGCTAAAGATCGCCGATTGGTATAGCACGTTGAGGTCGTTGAGTGAACCAGGGATACCAAAGAAAGAATGCCAGATCCACAAATCTTGTGAGGCCACGACCTCAAGTATTAAGGTTGGATGGTCGTGATCACCTCGCGTATATTGGCCTCGCCACGCATTCGGGCAGTTATGCCACGCCCAATGCATACAATCATTGCTACCGAGCATTCCCGGAAACCCCGTGCCGTGCTTCATGAGCTTGGTACAACTGTTGAACATCATACGCGTTTGGTTTTCGCAAATATTTTTTGCTATACAGTTTCACCACATTATGGCAAAACCGATACAAACATTCTCGCGTAGTTCTTGCCGACATTTGTAAGTACTCGTCCAAAGCGTCGGCCACTGTCCCGTACGCCAGTTGGCGAATGGCCGCGGTACACTTTTGTAACGTGCTGAAGCCTTCATAATTCTGAGCATCGGGTCGTTGCGTGAAAAACGGGTCTAGCCCCGCCAAATCATCAGCAATCCGTGTGAATAACCGGCGACTCATTCGGAACCTACGTCTGAAAATTTCGGCATTGTAAAGGGGTGCATCCGAAAAATAATCGTTCACCAATTTCTCGTGTGCTCCTGTTGTAAAAAAAATATATAAATACGAGGAAGTAAGGAATAAGGATAATAAAATTTATTAATGATAAACCTTGGTGGTCTCTGTTAATCCGTATTCGTCTGGTAATAACGCTTTCAGACGAGACGTCTTCCTCTTCCTCCTCCATAAGAATCTGCGCCGCCCTTAGCACAGCGTTTGCATAAAACATCTCCTCTTCCTCCTCCGAAGACGAGGACCACCAAGAATTAGATGCCATTGTGGATGAAAAGATTTTTTTTTTATAAAAGAATGGTATAAAAATGAAAGTGTTTTGGGTTGAAAGTGGGGAGAAAATGGTGAAAAATGGTATAAAATGAGATGGTTTTATAGAAAAGTGGGATTTTTTTATTAAATAATATAGCCGTTCAACGGCTAGTTTTTGAATATCAAGGCCCGTCAACTTCGTCGAGTGGGAGCCGATTTTCACATGCCGGGCCGAGGGGGGGGGGGGGGGTGGGGGACCGGTGCCGGCCCCCATACCGTCTGGTCTTATTGATTACAATACCATGTGTGTGAGAGAGAGAGAAACAAAAGAGCTTGATTAGTCTTAATTGACGAAATCAAGAATAGGGTTAACCATATAAAATTTGACATCATTATTACCATGCAAAAGAACGGAGTGCGTCTTTTGTAGTAAATAAACCATGCATTTTATATTATTCTAGTTCAATAATAAAATAAATAAATATAACAGTGGCTTTGGTAAATTTGACTTACATGGTTTGGTTTGACCATGTAAGATATAGAGATAGGATCACCCGAACTGATATGAGGTTTTTGGATCGAATTTGAATTTGTGATTTTTGACATAGATATTCGAATATATATATATATATATATATATATATATTTATTTATATTATAGGCATATTATTTAATATATTTGTTATAATTTGATTATTCTAATCAACTTCAATTCTCGGATTTGGTTTTAGAATTTTCAAATTCTATTGAATTTTTTTTTTTGAATTTGAATAGTTGAATATAATATGTAAATGATAAACACCCCTTACCAAGATCTCTACGTGTTTGTGTGAAAAAAAAAAACCTAATTTTTTTTATTAAAATGTGCATTAAAATGAAAAGTATATTATATAAATTTAATGCATCGGTTGAATATTCAAAAAAAATATATATATATATATATTAATTTGAAAACATTCATGCAAAAGTTGGATGAATTTAGCACCTTCACCTTTGTATCTTGTTCTAAAGTTCAGATGCTTCAATCTAAGATTATTTGTTCTTCAACTTCGACTTTTAAGAATTCTTTTTGGTTGGTTGGGAAAAGGCCAAGTTTTACCTATAACTCAAAAGAGGAATATTTTATCGTGCTTCATGATAAATGTTGGCGTATATTAATGCATGGTAGTCGTTTATTTATATGATACTTTTTTATATATCATTATCCATTGACAAGAATCAATAAAAAAATAATCTTATGATAGGTTGTTTTCAAATGAAGATAATGTGTATATAACAGAATACGGTGGTATAAAAAGGATATGGTAATGTGACGTGAGTGATGAAACTAGTTTAAGAAAAATATAGTTGTACATGTAAGAGCAACCGTATTAAGATTTTATGTGGGGTGACAATTAGGGGTGTAGATAGAGGTGTAAAAATCGGTTTTTTTTTTTTTTTTTATTGAAAAAACGGTCCGGTTTTTAACCGAACTGTTTTTTTCATCCAAAACAAAAACCGGTTTTTTAATAACCGGTTTCGGTTACTAACCGATTTTTCAAGTCCAAAACAGTAACCGGTTGGGATCGGTTTTTAACCGGTTTTAAACCAGTTTTTTAAAACCGGTTTTAAACCAGTTTTTTAAAACCGGTTTCGGTTATTAACCGGTTTTTCAGATAAAAAATAGTAACCGGTCACAGACAGCCGGTTCGGTTCTAAAACCGGTTTAAAAAAAACCGGTTAAAAAAAACCGGTTTCGGTTTTTTTTTTTCCGGTTACGGTTCTAAAACCGGTTTTTTGTACACCTCTAGGTGTAAACGAGTCCAGTCGCTCATGAGCTATTCAAGCTTGGGTCACTAAAAGCTCGATTCGAGTCGAGCTTAAATGAGTTCGAGCCTAAAAACAAACTCATTTTAGTTTATTAATTAATTAACTAGTTAATAAAAAATGAGCTGAAATTAAGCTTGAAAAATCACTCACAAACCAAACTTGAGCTTTAAAAAAAGATCTCAAAACGAGTCAAACTCAACTCAAGCACTCGTCTCAATTACATATCTACTAATAATTAGCGACACGACCAAAATAAACAATATGAATCTGACATGAGCTTTACTTATTTGATAAATGGGGCATATTTAGGTTGTACTAGTATTAAACCAGGATAATCCATTATAAATAAGAATAAAAATATATATATTTGATCGGCTAGTTTAACACTTCGGACCGTTTATGATCCATTTACCTTGTTTACAACATTATGACAACTCTTTTACAACTCGTCCACATGTTTATTTACGACAGATCTGGCTCATTTATAACTAAATTACACATACACGAATTTTCAAGTGGATGAGATTGGTCGAGTGGTCTCAGTTGGAGATGGGATTGCACGTGTTTATGGGTTGAACGAGATTCAAGCTGGGGAAATGGTTGAATTTGCCAGCGGTGTGAAAGGAATAGCCTTGAATCTTGAGAATGAGAATGTAGGGATTGTTGTCTTTGGTAGTGATACTGCTATTAAAGAAGGAGATATTGTCAAGCGCATTGGCTCTATTGTGGATGTCCCTGCGGGAAAGGCAAATGTGTTGCACTTTTATGTTTGGGATACATGATTTAAAGTGCGTGTAGATTAGAGTTGTAGAGGAAAGTTCAGGTACAAAGAACCTTATCGTACAAAACGTACGAAAGACATGAAAAAGAAAAAAAATGCGGTAGCATTTTTGTAATTATTTGCACGTATGTTAATTATCAAAATTACTCTACAAATGATCTTGTACGGTAATTTTGATCTTGTAGGGTAATTTTGTAAAATGATCTTGTAGGGTAATTATCAAAATTACTCTCCAAGTGTATCAAAATTCCTCTACAAGTTTATCAAACAACATACAATTCAAAATTATTCTACAAAATCATTTGTAGAGTAATTATGATACTCTACAAAATTACCCTACAAGATCAAAATTACCTTACAAGATCATTTGTAGAGTAATTATGATACTCTACAAAATTACTCTACAGCCTACAAGATCATTTTACAAAATTACCATACAAGATCATTTGTATGGTAATTTTGATAATTTCTCTACGAGTAAATAATTACGAAAATGTCACCGCGTTTGTTTACCTTTTCACCATATTCGTACGTTTTGTATGATAAGAGTATTTGTATATGATCTTTTACGTAGAGTTGTATATTTGACAAGAAAAAATATATGAGACATATCATATCTTGATTCTTAGTATCAACTCGGTAACCTAACATGTTTGCCAATGATGGTTTTTCTATATGAATTGGAATCTTAATGTTTAAACAGCACCTAATGTTAATAAGATTTTTGCGGAAAAAAATGAGATGTAGTTAATTTAATTACCAGGTAGTTAAACATTGGTTTAAATGATTAATACCATAAGTTGGACCCAAAAAGTTCCAAGTTAATAATGATTGTTCACTAATGTGGACAATGTACTAAAGTCACCCATTTGTGTACTGGTTTTGAAACAGTGAGAAGATAACATGTATTAAAAAACACTACGTTAGTTTGTTTGAACTTTTGGATGCTTAAATGCTAGAAAAAGTTTTATTTACATTAATGTCAAAATTTTTGCATTAATGTAAGATAGAGTTTTTTTAAGGCATTATAAAACAATGTAATGATTCAAAACATTAACTAATCACTTTGTTGTCTATTGTTTACAATCATTCTCAAGTGTCATTCATGATGGTTTTGAGACATTCTTCATGTTTCTGAGGAAACTTTTGACTTCCAAATCTCATTTTCTTGACCATTTACAAGTATTTAAGGGATGCATTCATGTGCCCTAAAAAGCTAATGTTTGGCTCTTGTGGGCCTCTCAACCTCTCTTTTCTCCAATTTTTATGCTCATAATTTAAAGATTTGTACTTGAAACTTTACACTATCATTTGTATACATTCTTGATTTATGAAGTATCAGTAGTTAAAGTGTATCTTTTTTAAAAGTATTTTATAATATGTAATAGTATATGCAATTCATGAGCACACGAGGTATATGCACTATAAAATAACTTAAATAAACACACTTAAACCATTAAGCTATCATAAATTCAAGATATATTGTTTTATCATTAAAGGATATATTCAAAACATGATCAGTTTTATGTAGAGAACCATATAAGTATTGTTGTGTAATGCAAGTCATATATAACGTGAGAGGGAAAGAAAGTTAACTATGTGGCTACATGACTGACTTATATATAATAGATTAGAGTTAAATGCTTGGTTGGTCCCTGTGGTTTGCAAAAATTGCAGACTTGGTCCCAATGGTTTACTAATTACACGCGTGGTCCCCAAACTTGTCAAAAATGCACTCGGTTGGTCCCTAGCCCTAACATCAGTTAAATTTCTCAGTTAACTATGTGTGAAATGACTATATTACCCTTGAACAATTAAAAACCTAAAACTAAGAATTAAAAAACAGGACTCTGCATTTCATCTTCATCACCAACCCACCATCATCTTCATCACCAACCCACCACTAACTGAAACACCACCCGTGTAATTCAAACACTAATCCACCGTTACCGTTCTGTTTCTCCATACAACCACCTGAAAATCCGTACAACAGCAGAAGTATGTTACAATTGTCCAACAAACCTCTGCATACAAGACTAAAATCCCATAAATACATGAGCTTCTGGATGACCAAATTCAAACACAAATGGTTTCTTTGACTTTGACACCAACCAAAAGTCAACCATAAACAATCTAAGCATCTAACCCCCAAAACAGAAACTCTAAAAGAACCATGGTCAACAAATGTCCAAACAGTGTCTCTCAGTTTTACACAAAGATTCACAAACAGACCAATCAAGCCTGCAAAAACCGGACCATTATGCCAACCGGGTTCACCAAGATTTACCGTCTGCAAGTGCGGTTAGGAACAACTTAGGACCGTTTATTTTTCAAGAAAGTATATCGCATCTCCATAGGTTAACCACAAGCGACTCGATCACACTACTACTAATCGAGTTGCAGCCTTGGAGATTTAATCCCACAAGGGTCTTTCCCAATTTCTCAAACGAACCCAAACTCTCGTTAGAGACCCTAGAACAACCCGATAACGAAAGAACCTGCAGGTTCATACGACCGCTACTAGACAAACAAGCAACACCAGAATCCGTAACGCAGCTCTTTGAAACATCGAGATCTTTGAGAAATAAGCAGCTTTCCGCGATTGCCACCAAGCTTTTGTCATTGATTTTCTTGCATCCGTCAAGATTAAGCACTTCTAGGGTTTCGCCCTGAACCACCACCGTCGATTCCGGAGTAATCGGCCTCAAACAAAATCTCCACCCACTCCTGCAATTTGGTTGGATTCAGATTTGAAGAGAGAGAGAGAGAGAGGACCTGGTACAAGAGAGAGAGTGAGATTGGGGAAGAAGTGGGGGTACAAGAGAGAGAGTGAGATTGGGGAAGAGAGTGAGGTGGTTGTGGTGGCTGGTGTTGTACGGTGGTGGTGTTGTCTTCAGAGAGAGAGAGAGAGAGAGAGGGAGAGAGAGAGAGATAGAGACTAGACTGGTGATGATGATGAAGATGAAGACTAGACTTGAATTTATTAATAGGCAAGGGTATTTTGGTCATTTAACATGGCCTTAACTGAGAAATTTAACTGATGTTAGGGCTAGGGACCAACCGAGTGCATTTTTGACAAGTTTGGGGACCACGCGTGTAATTAGTAAACCATTGGGACCAAGTCTGTAATTTTTGCAAACCACAGGGACCAACCAAGCATTTAACTCAATAGATTATGTGGTTATCACAAATCTCTAGTTAGAGTTGATTATGTATTATACATCATACAAACCTCTAAATGTTTATACTTATAATTTAGCAACCAAATTCCATGTACTATTGAGATCTAAATCATGTTTCATCCATCCAAGCCCATGATCCAATTTTCTCCCATGCATAGGCTCGACACCCACGACCCATGTAGCGTTTGGATTGTACCTTACTCCTAGGTCCAAATGAATTTATCCACAATCCAAGTCTCAACATTCACGTAACCTACGACACACAGGTAGGTAATCACAGCCTCCCATCATGAAACCCTAGACGTCGTGATTGCCGGAACCACCCCATCATCATATCTTCATTATTACCACTAGAATTTGAGTTCAATAGAACTGAGTAAGAATGAATCAGAAGCGGCCTATAATTGTAGCAACTGTCACCTGGGAGAAATCGATCAATCTAAGTGCCTAATTTCACAAAGCCATTAATGAACGAAGCATATAGGATAGAATCAGAAGATAGAAACATCTCATTTGAGCCAATGAAACTCTACTGAAGTCACTTGCCGCACATTAGTTTATTGTGTTAATTCAATATGTTGTTTTGGTTGATAGCCTGGGTGAACTTGTCTAAATGTTTGTTTCGATGTGTGTTTAGGTGAGAAACACGTTTAGAAAAGCAATCAAAGGAATGTGTGTTGAGTGGGTGGTAGCCATAATTTTGAATGAAAATCTCGATGGCTACTCCTAAATAGATAAATCGTAACGCATCATCACCATTTAATGGTTTGCAATAAATGTTTTCGGCCACCACAGGAAGACTAAAGTAAACAATGATCCAACACTAAACCATCCCATCTTGTGACCCACGGCTCCAATAGAAACCTTAATTGTCACGCCCATCCTCTGATGCTTGCTATGCCGCCACTTGGGCGTCATGGTTCCTAATGTCGTTGCCTCGCCCGAAGGATCTTGTGTCATAGCTACCCTGAATAATGGAATCTCGTGGTTTGGAATAGACATCCTGCTTGCCTCACTTGACGATTTTGAAAATAGAATTCCATCTTTTCCTCCGAGTACATGACCACAATCACAGCGGAAAACAACAAGTATTCACAACATCAAGCTATAACAGTTTGAACATAACAATCAAAGTCATAACAAGACAACTATGGTCAATAAGACGCTAGACTTCACGATATTTTCTATGCGCAGTGACTTCCTATCAAGCATTAATACATGTTTAACCTGGCATGCATTCTAAAAACAGTCAACTACCATGAGTGTGTTGTAGTTAGGTTAAAAACATTAAAATATATAGTGTTAAACCATACTAAACATCAATCATGCACGTCACCATCAATCATCTATATAAATATCTAATTATGAAGCGAACTTCACCATCAACTACTTGGCACGAAGCCAAGAAGGCTTATACCAATATAAGACTTTATCAATCATCAATACCTGTCACGCCATCGCATGTCACACCCTAACTGATGGCGGAAACATCAGAGTGAGACAAAAACGAGATTGCAAGTAACTTCATAATGACTATTTGTGAAAAGTATTTAATAAGTAAAATTTCATTTCATTTCTAACTCGGAAAATACAATGTCTGAAAGCAAAGTACAATGCATAAACAAAATTTAAAGTGCATTTCTAGTCGTCCTACTAGATTTCTTTCAACGTATCATCATCAAGTTCCTGCAATACATATTAAAGTACATGTCAACGCATAAAGTATTGGCGAGCATACAAGTTTGAATTACTAGCATAAGTATAAAAACGATTTAAAGGAATCCACATGGCATAATCGTAAACTAAGACATATCATTACAACACTAGCATGCATCTCATAATTGTCAACCCAAAGATACCCATTAGCGTAATCTTGTCGCCGCAACGACAAGACTGTTTTTGTATGACTTAACATGACCTCAAGAATACGGGTGGTGTGTTACTCCTATAACGCTATACATATTAAGGGAGTCTTGTACGATGTTAATGACAAAGTATAGTGCAAGTAAGGATTCTAGCATGTATGAATTTCTAAGCATCACGTATTAAGCATGTATAATGGATTGTTTGTTTGTGTCAAGTGTATTTGCATGTGATTGTGTGAGTTTAATAAGTCATAAGTATTGCACCCAAAAGTGTCGAAAAATAAAAAGGGGGTCATGTATGCTCACAATTTGCTAAGCTTCCGATGTAAACGTGGTTGACGAGTCGTTGAGGGTGGAGCACCGAAGTTACCCTACATTGGGGAAACGAATGTGTATGAGTAAATAGAGTTCGTGGAGAGTTTGGATTCAGAATTAATATAAAAAGTATATGTGCAACGCAAATATATCTTGTCTAGATACTCGTTTGCACATTATGTTTTCATGTGTTTTCATAGGTTCTAAGTTGCCCATTAGAATCACAAACGAGGAGTCTATAAACTAACATAATCTAACCTAAGTCCTTGACATCTAACCATAATCCGATTAGTATCAAGTATTCGGTTAATAAGTATATATTATATAGTATAAGTTATAATTCCGTCCATCATGTATTATCATGTAAGTTAAGTATCGAGGTAGGATGATTTCCATCCATTAAACCTCATTGTATGATTCACGAAAGCACAAACTCATCAACTTAGTTGATGAGTCGGTTGGTCATGAATGTAAGACTAATTTTTAACTATCTAACTAAAACAACCAAGTAAGCAAACTAGATGTGTACATCTCGAGCATGAAAATTGTTCGAGGACGTGATGTAGCCTTGTCACTTTATGGAAGTTTTTTTTTGTACCAAAACATACAAGTGAGGTAGTGGAACAAATTTGGAGATCCAAGGCTTCCATAGTTCACACATTACTCATACACAAGTCTTCCAACATTGAAGGTTGGAAGCTTGGATGGTTTCAACACTTAGAACACTTTGGGCATAATTTTAAAGAGGTTTTGAGCCTTATTTCTTGGTGGAAATCAATCACAACACAAACCCATAATTATAAGCATAGTTGGGAGCATGGTGGGTACAAGATTCCACTAAGTTCAAGTAAAATATACATGAAATAAAAAGATACATCAAAGTAGAATTTTTATACTACTTTGGACCTCAATTATGGCGAGGTTCCACCTTGGTTTGCCATGGCAAACTTGTGGAAACCTTCCTAGAGGTTATCCAAGTAGTTTGAAAGAAGAAAGAAGAAGAAATGTGAAGAAAAGTGAGTGAAACTCACTTAGAACACTTGAATGTTTTTGCCTTGCTTTGAGATATTTGAGATGATTAGAGAACTTGAGAGAAGATTAGGTGTGTGCAGTGTTGCAAAAATCGCGATTGCTCGGCGATTAATCGCCGACTAGTCGCTAGTCGGCCTCCTACTGAGTAATTTTTCGCTAATCAGTCAAAAAATCGCTAGTCGGTTAAAGCCGGTCCAAGCCGCTCTAGTCGGCCCTAGTCGGCCCAAGTTGCCCTAGTCGGCCCAAGTTGCCCTAGTCGGCCCAAGTTGCCCTAGTCGGCCCATTTGAAATCCTTACAAAATAGGCCCAAGATTACAACTTGAGCCCATTTTCCTTATCCCTTACCCTAATATGACGAAGAATTTGAGTCGGAGAAAGAGGATGAAGTAGACGAGGAGATTGAATACGAGTCGGATGGTGTCGAAATCATTGAACACTACGGGGATGACGATTACATTTGAGCTACTTTTACCTTTTTAAGTATTATATTGATATGGATGTGTGAGTATATATATACATATTTATAAAAATAATAAAATTTACATATAAAATTTCCGATCCGATTAATCCCGAGTAGTCGCTAGTCCCTACCTCACCGGTTGACTAGCGACTAGCGAGTTCTCCAACCTTGGGTGTGTGGAAAGTGTTTAGAAGGTGGTGGAGCCTTGTATTTATAAGTGGGGATTAGGGTTTGGAAGTTAATAAAGGTGGAAGGTGATTGGAGGAGAAAGAAGGTGGAAAAGGGTGAAATCTAATTGGCTAAAGAAAGGTGGAAGGTGATTGGAGGAGGAAGGATGTGAAAAAGCTTTTGGTTTTGCTCACTTTTAGTCCCTGCACTTTGTAACTAGGTTATTTTATGTCGTTTTCTTGTATTTTAACTTGTTTTTAGGTATCCAAAGTGTAGTTTAAGTCTCGGTTTTGCGTATAAACACGTATTTAAAGATTGATTGCGTATATAACACAAATATGAAAGGTAACATGTGTATGTATAAAATGAATTTTCATTATGATCAAAGCCTCGGATTACAAGATTGGAAATGAACCACGAATATGGCACGATTACAAGTTTCTAAAAATAGAAACACGAATACAACTTTCTAAATAAGGAAAGTACAAAAATGTGAAGCGTTACATCGCGCTCACAAGATCTATCAATATGTTTCTAGTAACAAATACTAGATATTAAAAACTCTAGCAACAAATGTTAGCCACCAATCATCTAACAATTTAACATCAATCATAAACATGTATAATCAAGTATACGCATGTAATAACTAACAGTCACAATACATGGCTTCAATCATGAACATACAGGATAACATGCATATCAGCCCAATATAATAGAAATGAGCATTGAGAACTCACGTGGGAGTTAGCTTTTTCACTGGTTAGAACGTATTGTCCGACCCTTGTACTCTCAACAGTAGGTCAAATATTCACACGAAACTATATCAACTTTTGTGCTAATATATACCATGCGAAATGATAAGCTTTTCGCACAAAGTGTCTCCACTCGAAAATTTATCTTTCATGTGGATAGAGCTTTCGCTTATCTATAACATTTTGCTAACTAGTTAGTTAACATTACACATAATTTACGTTTCATTTGAATTTTCACGTGAAAAGTTCACCTTTTTTGCTAAGTACTAACTGAAAACTATAACTATCTGTGCGAAATGTGTCACATTTCGTATCATCGATCACAAGCAAAAGGGGTAAGCGGAAAGTTCATACTAAAACCCTAAATGGCATTAATGGCGGCTGATTTCCAAATCTGGACTTGTTTCACGTCAAGATCCTATTAAAATGCATCAAAACTTTCGTATAACATCATTACATGCATAAACCAACGTTAACATGGTAACTTTTACGTGATTCTTGCCCATTTTAGGTGAGAAGCTTGAACCAAGCTTGAGGACCTTCAAACCAGTTTGATTAATTTTACACCACACCTTTATCGTTCGTAGATGGTGTAAATCAATGGTGTTATACCCAATTTGATTTTGTCTCTCTCTCCCTCTCTCTCGCTCTCTCTTTCTCTCAGAGTGAATGAGAAAAGTTTCAAATGAGGAGGCTATCATGCTCCATTCCATAACATGGCTTTTACATGCAATTTACTAATTTGCCCTTATGGGCCTTCCAACTTCCTTTTTTCGGGCTTTTAAAACAATGATTAATTCTCAAATCCATTTCGTTTAATATTAAAAATTGGGGTATTACATGGAACCAACTGGTTCCAGTGAGATCGACTGTTTCAAACCTCAAAGGTCTTGATTACAATTTTGAATATTGAGAAAAACTATCAAACCAAGCAATCCTAATCATACTTATAAGTCTAGGATCACACTCAACAAGGAAACCACGAAAATAGAAACAAAATATTCAAATGAATAAAAAAAAGATAACGATAACCCCCTCCTTGCGTCCCTCTTTGCACCGCCAATACAACCCCCACAGACCCCTTTTCGCGACCAACCCCAACCTTTGCGCCTAGCGCAAACTTCCAATCTTTCCTTGAACCCAACTTGTGAACAACCCGTAACCCTTGAAGAAACCCGTAAAGGCTCCTACATCATGACCACATTATGCATTTGTACATGTTGCTTTGAACATGATACACAACATAATTACGTAACCGGCTATGTTTCCCTCTCGCATTACTTCTAATTATCTTAACACACCATGTATAAATGTATTATACAATTCTTATGGTTATCAACTTTTTTTTTTAATTTTAACATGGTAATTTTTATTAATAGAAATAAACTAAGTGCACTTTACATCAATATCGCAGGTAAGCGAGCAACAAGCTGCGCCGCTACCCCCTTCTGAATAGCAAACCCTAGCCTATTAAAGACAAACCCATGCCCCCTGTTGATGAGCAACTGCTGTGGACAACCTTTTGGACCCTAGTCAACAAACGGATAGCTTCTGGAGCTAGGGAGCCAAAGGTGTCGAAGGCGAAGGGGACAAATGCATGTTGGTTATCAGCACATGCTTTAGCGTGTTTATCCACCTTTTTTGATTCCGCTTTCCTTATAGCTTGTCCTGCTACAAACCCGTTTTCCCTTAAACCAGCTAAGGGGGAGACTCCTGTGAGATCTACACAAGCATGTTTCCCTCCCGCCCAGCCAAAGACGAGCAGATCCGCTGGTCTCAATGTAGATCTCCCTTCCATGGGGTCTGTAAGGAAATTCACAGGGGCCTCCTTCTTGGCAGAAATCCCCGCTCTCCTCAAGATGTCCCCCAAAACATCCCTCACCCAGTCATGCCGATATTTGAAACCAGGGAGCTCCTTCCAATGAACAACATGCTCCCCATATTTATCCATGCAGGCTTTACGACAGATTGGGCAGGTTTCGTCTTCTGGATACATAGGGATCATCAACCGGTATTTGAGGATAGCCCTATACTCAACAGCCGACATGCATTGCCCCAGCCCCTCAATCGGGATAACAGTCAAAAAGTCTTGCGCATAGGGGCCTTTCAAGCACTCAATCACCGCCTTCTGGCGGGGAGACATATCAAATGCTTCTCCCAGACTCCGAGCGATTTTGTCAAATAGGGCATTCGCCAAAGTTTTTTGTGGCTTTGGGGGGGGGGGGGCGGTGTCCATATTAGAGAAACCGCCAATATCAAAGTCTGGAAGAGAGACACTTAAGTACTCAAGGGCCTGTTGGTAGTCTACGTCAGGCTTAACAACCCCACTGTTCCGAAGGATATGGTCTTGCAATACACACGATTGAGCTCTAGACGCTACAAAAGCATAAACTCCAACCTCCCGAGCTGAGAGGAGGCCCAAACCACCCAGACGCATCGGCAAAGATGCCAAACGCCACTGAAGATCACCAAAGTAAGACCCTCCGCAAACAACAATGTCTTCGATAGCCTCTTGGAGACCATCGTCAAAACAGGATACCGCATTTTTCATCAAGTGGGGTTGGCAGGTCCGCAGCCCAAACATTAACTTAGCTACCCCCATGCATGACCTTAAAAGAAGAAGCTCGCACTGGGGGTCCTGGAGGCAGGGCAAGAGTTTCATAAGGTCAACCGCTGTCGATGCCCGACGCCCAGCTAATTCCCCGATAAAAGAAGAATCTCGGCTAACCGCCCCCCCAAGGAGCTTAACCCCCCCCCCCTCTCAGGTCTACCTATCCCTCTCGGGAAAAAGGCCGTCCTGAACCTTGAGACCATCACACGATGGCCAGAACACTTCTGTTTTCTTAATATTGAGATGGAGCCCCTGGGATGGTCCCTCCGTGTTGATGATGTCCAAGGCTTTAGCAACTTCCATTGCATTACCTATAATCGTGCCATCATCCAAATACCAAGCATGAAAGGGGAGGTTACAGTGCTCCTGGACACGGAGAATAAGGGGGGTGTAAGGCTAGGGCAAAGAGAAGGGGCCCCAAGGGATCTCCCTGTTGCACTCCAGTGGTGGCCCCAATACACTCGCTGCCAACATACAACCTAGCGGGTTGAGCGTACAGGAACTGGACCCACCGATAGATAGATGGGCAACGTTGGTGGACCTGTTGGAGAAACGCTGAGCGGTCAACCATGCTGAAAGCATTGGTGAAGTCTACCGTGAGCAAGGCCATGGATCCATCTTCATGAAAAGAGTTCAGGAACCTGTTCGCACTATGAAGCACCGCCTCCGCCCCATTTAGTATTAGTTATCAACATAATACTATTTATGAAATAGGCATGTCTCTATATATAATTGAAGTTCTAGGCTTAAAAGATAATAAAAACATCAACATATTACAATGTATTGTACCATTATACTCTTGAATTGGTTAATGGGTGAGGCTTTTCTGGTCTAATCATCTTCAAAGGCTTTTGCAAAGGGAAATAGTAGTCGCAGGTCATAAAAGGGCATCTTTGGCTCCTTTTTCTTTAGAATATTTTTTCAGAAATGTAACTTTAAATTTTTTTTCAGAAATGTAACTTTAATTTTTTTTTTCAGAAATGTAACTTTAAAAAAAATAGCTTCTTAGTTTACTTTTCTTTCTTTGACCCAATAGCTATAAGTTGAGTTTCATGAAACATATTCTGATTATTCGTAAAAATGACAAAAAGGTTATATATATACAATTTATACAGGAAATCTTATAGGGAGCATTAACATATCACAATATTAACACAAAATGATCACAATATCAACGATTGTCGGTCTTTTAGTTTAACCTTCAATTGTTTTTGGTAGAGTACTTCAATTGAAAGTAAAAGAAATTAAAGCATCATTCACAAATTATTACTATATATTAATAAACGAATTGAAATTAACAGTGATTTCAATATTATAATAATATGTAGTTTTTTTAATACTTTTATAATTTTAATAATATAATAATAGTTGTTTTCTTTACTTTTTAACTTCAATTTTTTTTAATATCAGGGGTTGGGATAAGCTTGGTGTCAATCGGTATCGAACCAGTACTGGTATCGAAAATACCGGTACGCTCCTGTTCGGTATCAGTACATGAAGGTAAAAACCGGCACTAATACAGAAAACGCCAAACGTTGGTGCCGAATTGATATTGAAAATCTTTTGGTTCGGGAAATTTAGTGTTGCTACCCGCTACCATTTGCTCATCGCTGATCACGGTTACCGTACGAACAACGGTATCGTACAACTTTTTTTTTGTTGATTTTCTTCAAATTTTAATTTTTCCTTTTTTAGTTTCAGGGGTAGGGATGAGCTCGGTGCCAATCGGTACTGATACCGAAAATACCGGTTATGGTACCGGTATATGAAGGTAAAAAACGGTAGTGAACCGGTACCAGTAACGCCAAAAGTCGGTACCGAATTGGTACTTAAGATCTTTCGGTTCGGCAAATTTGGTACCGGTACGGCGGTACCCAGAACAATTTGCTCATCTCTGACCACGGGTTTCATACGAACAACATCGTTACTATACAACTTTTTTGGTTGAATTTCTTTCGGTTATCTTTTAATGTTTTTTTCTACATTTTCTTTTTATTCTTGTCAGCAGTTCTGTTCGCAACACGCTGGTAGTGATTTCAAAACACATGCAAACACAGACTAAATAACAAAAGAAATTCGCCGCAATGCGACGAACTTCTTTAAACCTAGTTAAAATTAAATATAAAATTGGTTCCACCCGTATTAATTAGTATTTTCACGATGAATTATTATTATATTTAAAAAAAATACTGTTAACATCATACAGCCACATTTATTTATGCTTTTGAAAAAATGCCATCTATAACACCTACTAATATTCACACATCATATATACAAAACTAACTTAATTTTTTTTGAGTAAATTACATTTTTGGCCCCTGTGATTATATCACTTTTATTATATTAGTCCAAAATAAGAATTTTTAACATATTTGCCCCATGGTCTCTATAACTAACCATTTTGACCCCTAAGTCTAACCATTTTAGCCCCCATGGTCTCTATAACTAACCATTTTGGCCTCTATGATCTCTAGACTTAGGGGTCAAAATGGTTAGTTATAGAGACAATGAGGGCAGATATGTAAAAAATTCTTATTTTGGGCTAATATAGTAAAAGTGATATAACCACAAGGGCCAAAAAAGTAATTTACTCTTTTTTTTAAACATCAAACTATCCTACTTGGCTACTTCTAAATACTACTATTAACTATCAATTTCTACAGCTCACAGAAAACTTGAACTTTGCACCTCTTAGTCTTAGATAGAGGAGAGACGCCATACCACTAGAACGTTTGGTGATAGGTTTTTGTTTTCTTTTTAGATAGCAACAAATTTTCAATCAAGTTCAAATTTAATAAGTGTTTGTCCTAGCGAACTATATTAGACCCTTGAGAGTAAAAAGCAACTAATTTTAGTGTTAAAATGGACAAGAAAGTATTTTGAAGGTCACTTTAGGTACACAACTAGTTCTAGGGAAAGCATGAATGTCTTTGCTTTAAATGCCTGAGGTAGGGGCTGCACTCTAGTTTTAGTTTTAAAGGTGAGAATTAGGGGTGTGCAAAAAACCAAATTAATCGAACCATAACTGAATTAACCGACAAAACCGAATTGAAAAAAGCGAACCACATAAAAAACCGGTGGGTCGATTAATGGTTTTTTTGAAAACCGAAAGTAGCGGGTCGGTTATGGTTATCATTTTTTCCATACCCACCATAACCGAACCGAACCGAACCGACATGTAAATCTTTGTAGGATTTAGGACTTTCACCATATTTTTTAATATTTGATGTTTTTGACTGATGATTTTTAGTACTTTTGCGTTTTTTCATATCATTTTGTGGTTTTGATGAAATGTTTGTTTGAATTTATGGAATGTATCATGTCACTTTATTTGAATATTCGATAATAATAATTGGTATTAGTATTATAGATCATATATATTTTTTTAATACTATGTAATATACTAATATATACAAATATGCAATAATAATTTATTCCATGTTAAAAAAAAGTAAGCTATTTTTTAGCTAAGCTAAATACACGGTTAACCACCCATATCCGACCCGCTATAATCATCAAAACCGAATAACCATAACCACCATAACCGATCGGTTATAGTTATGGTTATCCAATAACCGACATCGCAGTTATGGTTATGGTTTTTGGTCAAATCCCTAAGTGAGAATCACGTATCTATTTATTTTTTATTTTTTATTTTTTATAAACTGATTTAATATGCATGTGTGTGTGAAATATCTGTACACACCTCAATAGCAATGAAAATGATGAAAACATTTATGATTTTGTATATATAGTTTACCATATTTAAAAAACACTTAGTAAATGTCTCACTAGTCAAATAAAGTGAGTCATATTTTTTCTATTTTTAAGAAAGATCTTTATATCATTGACGTTAGAAAAATAATATAAGAATGACAAGTAAACGGACAATACGTTACGCCACACCCCTTTTTATTAGCAAATTCAATTTTACTGAAAATAAAACTATGGTTCCTTGAGGTCCAGGTTTTTTAGACCTTTAGACCTAGCCCACTTGTGAGACATTTTGATTATAATTTTCTTAATTAAATCATAAAAGTTACTAGGATATAATTGCATTTAAGGGCAACTTTAAGCATGTTTATTCCTTCCACAAATGGTTCGCTTAATCATAGTGTTTCTACCTTGACTTGACTATAGGACAAAAGATTGAGTACACATAATTGAATTTAAACAGGTGATTGATAAAAGATTTTACGTAATAATTAACCACACATATTAAAATTTATATGCTTGTATTCATAAACAATAAAATCATGTGTAGTGGGCAAAGTTTTGGGTGTGTAGTGGGCAAAAAACATCCAAATCATGGGTGCACACCGCCTCGTGGGCGTTTTTAGTGGATTTTGGGTTGAGGCGTTTCCCTTAAAACGCCTAATTCAAAAGTGGATGACCAATAGAACTTTTGTGATGTTTTATTTATTTAATTCAATTATAATGTCTAATCATTGCACGAGTTCAAGCCCCACTACACCCCTTTTTAACTTCAAACCCCTTTGTTGACTAGCCGTCACGTGTCGCTTCAAACCCAAGGGTGGAGCATTTGTTTCACTCAACACTCAACACACACCTACATGGTTTTGGATTAAACTTAGAAATTAGAATAATAAAATTTGAGACTAGAAATATTACTTTTTTTTTGTTTCGATCATGAAAGAGATAAAAAGAAAAGAAACAATCATGATTCATAGGGTAGTAAAAAAAATAAGAGAAGAAATATATCTATTAAAGTTTGATTCAGACAATTAAACACCACAAATAAAGATTTTGAAGTATAGAAATGTTTGAAACCACTTTTTAGACACCTTTAAATGTTTACCAACCAGTTTTTTCCTAAAAATTTAAAAAAGTCAACATATATTATTATTATTATTATTATTATTATTATTATTATTATTATTTTCCATTGATCATTCATTAAACATGCCAAAAGACAACGATTTCATGACAGTGTCTAAAGTAAATCTAAAATGAAGTAGTTTGTAAAACAAGAGAAGATACATCTATTATAATTGATTCGTTACTAGACATATGAAAACGATTGAGAGAAATAATTGTTTTTCAAGAATGTGCTACCTTTATCGAATAAAATAATATGTGTGAGAACTTAGACAAATCTTGCATTATGTTTTGTACTAGATTTTTGCCATAGGCCGCGCGTTGCGGCGGCAACGACTTAGTTGTTTATCATATGAAAACGTGTGTTTTGACGTATCCGATCTAACTCGGTGTAACCTATATAAGCATTGTAGTTACAAAAGAAACGGAACTGAACCCGGGGTGGTTCGTTTAGTGAGGGTTCCACATAACCACTATAGCATCCTTATATTTGAATCAAGACCTAGCAACATCAACAATTAGTGACTCGAATTTATATTGTCGAATGACCAGAGTCCAGACTCGTTTCCAAACATAATTTACGTAAAAACATAGACCAACCAAAATCGTATGCAAAAATAAGCATGAAAACGTATTATACTTAACCATAGTTGTTTCCGAAAAAAATTATGTCGAAACGTGAATTTATATAAATTGAAACATGAATTTATAGCCACCCATAAAAATAAACATGAAACGCATTATATTGACCCGACTTGTTTTCGAAAAAAATACGTGAGGCACGACCCGTGCTTGTCTGCTTCTGTTTGTCTTATTCTTCATGGAATCTTGGGTGGGGCACGGTCCCATGCCCGGCAGGCACGACCCGTGCTTGTCTTCTGATTTGTTGTTTTTGTCCTTGGGGTGAAGCTCGGAGGGTTGGTATATTGTATCAACTTCCCTTCTTTTGTATTCATGTTGGTTTTTGCCGTTAATTTATTCCTTTTGTACATTTAAGCTTTTTTAATCCTGAAAATCAAAAGTATACAAAGAAACACACTTTTTCCAACATTAGTACTAAAAATGGTTGTTTTTATACCTTATTTGATATAACTTATGTGTTGCATTTGGCGCATATCACAGCATCAAATACATTGTCATAAGAAATGTTACATCTAAAATATAGTTCAACACGTTTTTGGGCGTATTAGTCATAGATGAGATGAGAACATAGTTAGTGAACTTAAATGAGAGCAGACCATGACGGGTGACATTCTAAGAAACTTTCACTCGGATAATAAAATGACAAATTCGACATTTTCTGGTATGTAAAGTAGACAATATTAGTTGTTATGAGAGACCAAAAGTTACAAATAGTGTCGTAGCTATAAACAAATCCATGAGCTCCACTCAGGCAACTATAAACAAATCCATAACCTCCTATGCAAGATGGAAAATATTGGTTGGTATAAGAAGTACGATGTTACATTATGTATTAAGGAAAACAATGTTTAACATGGTGTTTTGATGTAACGAATTAACAAGGCAACTCAACTACGACACTTACACGAAACATATATTTACATGATTAATTAACTTATGTTCGTAGCCACACTAAAGAGATATATTTTATGATTTTAATGTAGGTTTACAATTACAAGAGATATTTATATATGATCTTTGACTAGCTAAACATGCAAGAATGCCATCATGGTTATGATTTGAATACCAATACTAATATTAATAGTAGTAGTACTAACATCTTATCCTCCTCAGACTAATTTTAGTCAGAGGTTTTACAGGAAGCAACTTTTATGTTCCTACAGGTAATGCTGTCTAAATCTTATCCTCCTTAAACCCTATTTTTGTTTTGCTATTAGTTGGATTTACTGAGTATGATGATGATGATGAGTAGTAGTACTATAACATGGTTATATATATTTTTTAATATGTAATGACACTTCAACTTCTTTTCCCTTGTTAGTTTATAAGTGTTACTCATATTAACATATTTTGTATTTCTTTGGTTAGTTATGACCAAGTTCCAACCAACTTCCAAGCCAAGGTTCGAAAAGAATATGAAGAAAGTTGGTTTGAAAGTGTAGGGGAGGGGAGGGGAGGGGAGGGGAGGGGGGACCGTTAAACATGAAGAGGCTACATTTTGTTTTGAATATGTCTGCCTTTAGACATGTTACAACCAAAACAACCTCAGCTTTTATAAAAAGAGAGACATTTGACCATGTTTTGAATGTAACAACACATCATCAATTCTTAAACCATGTTTTTACCTTGAGTTTATCAAATTCCACGCACTATCCTTGCATCATATCTAACATCATAATTCTATAATCTAACATTTTAATTACATTATTTCAATTTGTTAAATACAAATAATTCGAATTTAAAATGGAAAGAAGAAGTTGCATATAATTATTATTATCACATGTAACCCTCTTTTAGGAAACCAAATTGAGTATCAATCTACTGTTTCGATTCCATGGAGCTTGATTGACCGGATTTATATATTATTATTATTATTATTATTATTATTATTATTATTATTATTATTATTATTATTATTATTATTATTATTATTTAGTTTTTAGGTGAAATGTAAATGAAAACACTGAAATGTTGGAAGAAGATAATAGGGAAGCGAAGAAGAAATAGCCGTTTTCATTATGTGAATAGGACTTTAAAAAACTGTAGTCAAATTCAATCACATTATCGCTCATGTATTTGATTTCCATGGAAATTAAATTCGTACGAGATCTAAACACGAGAGAAAACAAACCAAAGTACTTGAGGAAATCAAAATCGAACAAGAAAAATATTGTTTTGATTTTGATCATATTTATCGATCTGAATATGATGTAATCCAAAATCGAACAAAAATGACCGAAACTAGATAGGATTCACATATGACTTCTCTTCCTCATGCTTCTAAACCTATTCACAAAAATCAGATCGAAATTGACTAAGCACAAACCGAACGAGAAAATATCGCGAGTAACATATGTAGTGAAAGTACTAATGCATGCACTAATAGATACACTAGAGTATAACCAACAACACATGTTGTGTATTAATCATTGTACAAACTAAATTGTCACCAGTAACTAATGTAATACAATGATCACCAGTGCATGCATGTAACACCTCGAAAATTCACGTCCTATAATGTGTTGACACGTGTCATAAGTTTGACCGTGTGAGAGAATGTTCTGAAAGGACTAAAGTTGACAGACATGAAAAGTATATGAAAATACGAGTTCTAAATGTCAACAGTGAATAAATATATTGTACATTAACCCTACATGATGCTCATACCTTCAAACGAATAAATCATGGATCATACGAAGCTAAATATGAAAGAAAGTGAGAGATTACAAACTACAGGGGTTAAATGTGTCAACATGTTTAAGTTATACCTCTGAGTGACCTTTTGACAAACCTGAAGCTTTGTAACGGTTAATTATGCTCACTAGAATACACGATATAAATTTCATAAAGTTTCGTTATCGTATGAGAAAGTTATGATCAAATTCGTATACGAGGGGTTAAAGTGTCAACGTTGAAAGTTTGGACCTTTCGGGTGACAATAAAGTTAACCGGGGACTAAACAAAGTGGGTAAATGTCTTAAAGCCCTTATATGTCAATTTAGAGGGTTTAAAGTGCAAGAAAATAAGTTAATTGACCTTTCGGAGGACCAAGAGCCAAGGATGCAAACTGAAAAAGAGACTTTTGGCCCTGAAGACATGCTTGCACACCTCAACAACCACACCCTTGCGGTGCGCAAGGCATGCCCAGATGCAGAAAGTTGGCTGTTGGCTGTTTTAAACGTTGCAACTGATCTTTAAACGATTTTCCTCATCTTGCTTGGCCCCTAAACAACCCCTAAACACTTAGGGACACTTGTGGGAAGGTTATGGTCAGTTGTAGAGTTGTGTGTCAACATTCTATGGTGGATTAAACACTATAAAAGGCCATGAAGTTGCAACTCATTCTTCACACCCTTATTCTTGCATCCTTGATCATTCTGGAGCTCAAGTCTTCTCTCAAGTGATCACTAATCAAGCTTAGGACTTCAGTAAGTTTGCTAATCCTTTCTTAATTAAGTTTTAGCTTAAAAGTGAAACCGTCGTAATTAACGGTTGACCTAACGATTAATCATTGTTAGTCCAGTGATTAGTCAAAGTGAAAGTAGTTATAAGTTAGTAATTATGTGGGTAATAAACCCTCAAAAGGGTTCCCCCTGATTCCCACTCTAACTAGGTCAAATGTCGGGTCAAACTTACTAATAAAAAGTCAACAGGATGTTTAAATTACAATTTATGCATGATTAGCAATGTAGAACACTTATAACCTGTTTGATCATTGATACAACTTGGTAATGAATGTAAGAACATGTCTAAACATGTTCAACCGGACAATTTCCTGTAAGGACCCGGTTCGGAACCGAAAGTCGCATAGTTTGACTTTCGCTTTGACTTTCAGTTCTGACCCGTTATGGTATGTTTTAGAAATGCCTTAGAGCTTTATTTGGACCAGGTTACATGCTAGTATAACCCTCTGTGATTATACACCTCGGATTATTAGTTATCCAATTAATATGCATGATTCCGTTAATTGCTCATATGTTGACCATTATGCCCTTTTCACCTTAAGACGTGATTTTTGAAAATGTAAAAGAGTAAAAACCTTAGTTACTGATATTTAAGCTTGCATACAAATTTTGACATAAGTTTGAGGTGTAGATTGAGAGTTATGCTCATTAGCGTAATTAGAAGCTTCTTTAGCGATTAAACGGCGTAATTAGCGTATAGCCTATTTAAACCTACTTTTTGGTATCAAACTTATTACCCACTGATGTAATATATTATTTTGGGATTTTTGAAGATTTTTAATTAATTTTAGGCTGAGCATAACTCATAGTCGTAGGCTTAATCCGGTAATTGTCGGTTTTGCCCTTACGGGCCATAAAATGAGTTTTACATATCTAATTGTAACACCCCAAAAATTATGGTAAAAGATAAATAAAGAATTTAACCTAGTTAATGGAAAGATGTGACTTAATGATAACTAGTTAAATAAAAGGCTTGAGTTAAATACTCCCTCAAGTGGGAGGACTAAATATGTAATTAGTTAGTAAAAGGGCTAAATAAGAAAAACTCACAAAAAACACACACATTACGTATGTGTATCGATCAGGAGCCAAGAAAGAGCAAGGGTTCACCCTTGTTCTCATCAAATTCATCAAATTAACAAGGAAGAATCAATGTTTATTAATTGCATGTGGTGAAAACTCGATCAATCACCCATACTCAATCAAGTGGTAAGTTGAATTACTAGATTTGATGAATTGTAGAAGAAGGGTATTGACCCAATCATGAAATTGTGATATGATTTGTTTTGTTTAGATGTTAAGGATGCTCCCTAGGGTAGAAATCATGCTTAGATTTTGTCAATTGAAGGAAATTCTCTATAAACCCACTTTGTGAAAAGTTGTGTTATGAATGTGAAGATTTTAGAATGATGAATGTATGTAATTGGCTTGTAATCCTGTTTGTAGTACCCGAATGCTAGATAAGTTGATGAAGATTAAAAGAATTGAAAGAATTAGGATGACTAGTAATGACATATAGGATGATATAGCAAATCATGCTTGAAATACTTGTACATTATGCTTTATTTATGTAACGCACACTAGGTGTTTGATGAAATGCTTGAAAGAGTAATTTTGTGTAAATTGAAATATGGTGGAATGGAAGTAAGGGTACTAAATGGATGAATGAATATGTGTAACAACTCTCACCAAAAGTCCTAGTTATTATTTTAATTTGGTCAAATAGGAAACCTTAATTGAGAAACCCAAGTGATTCTGAACAAAACCCTAAAATTTTCATAATTTTCGGAATCAGGATTAGGGCCCCTAAAACTCAGGGGGGTAAACCCTAATTGATAATTATCCTCAAATTCTCGTTGTAAAATTCAGAAATTACAAAACTACTGACTCAGCATAGCTAGTCCCAAAAGTGGCTACCCTATAGCCTATTATTTAACCTTACGGACCGCAACACTACCAAGCTTACGGTCCGTATGATGCCTTACGGACCGTAACGTTGGGAAGCTTACGGTCCGTAAGCTAATCAAATTTTCACTATAAATAGCAGACATCGGGACTTGAAATTTGGCATAAGTTCGACGAAGAAATTCGTTTTAGAAATCGAATTACGTTCTGTATACTACAAATTAACACACACTAATCACGAAGTGCTGCCACAATCAGGGTAATAACTCGATCACTATTACGATTCAACGTCCGATCGATTATAACTATCCAACGATTGTTTAAGTGCCGCTCAAATTGAGTTTATACTTTATTTGATTCAATGTGATTTCGACTTGAATGTTTGAGTACTGCTCGAATTCGGACTATACTCTGTCATTCGTTGTGAATCCGTTGAATTGTTAAGTATTGCACTAATAAATCATTGTGAGGGTTTAATCTCGTGAATTGTCGTAACTGTTGTATTAGTTACTAACTGATTGTGTGTGCATTGTTAATTAAATTAGGTTAATCAAGGCTAATCAGTAGGCTTATATTCTGCTCGTTAAATCTACAAAGTGAGTCATTCTCTTTTTATCAAAATACTTTTCAAAAGCATGTTTTTATCAAAATTATAGTTACAGGGATTAAGTCTTTGTTATCTGAAATTACTGCCAGTATGTGGGGGGATGTGCACATAGCTACTAATTATTTATCACTTGGGGTGAAAGGACCCTACAAGTGATATGTCCACAGTCACAGTCCGGTAAAGTGACAACTGGATCAGTTAATTTAAAAGATGAGGCAATTGTAATCGCTCTTAATACTGTACATTATAATTAAAAAGGATGTTTTACTAAAACCGAATGATTCACTCAGTATTTCCCGCTGACAAAACCTTTTTCAAACATGTTTCAGGTGATCTGTTGTGAGCAAAGGAAAAGTGCCAAGTAGCACTACAAGCTTAGAAAGTGGCTCAATGTAAATAAATAAAGAAACATGTTTTAAAGAAATAAAGGATTTCCTAGTGAAATCAAGTGTTTGTAAATTATGGGAATTATCCCTATATTATATATAAACGAGCAGTTTTATTAATAATTGATCCTGTTTAAAAAGTCTTCCGCTGTCACTAAATTAAATACCACGGGATTTCCTGCCTCGCGGCTCTGGACCAGGTCAAACCAGGCTGAGGGCCGTGACAGGAAAAGGTGGTATCAGAGCCACTGATTTAAGCTTACTATTGATTTTAGCCTATTAAAATAATTAGGAAATTTAATTGCTATTCTGTGAAAATATGTTTTATTAACAGATTAATTGTTAAGTTACAGTATGGGTAAACACAAGATTTCTGCTATCTATCACAAATTAGATACTGCACCCACAAGAAAAGGAACCTCTTCCTCCACACACCCAGCAGATATAGATGAAGGGATTTTTGTCCGTAAAGCAAATTATGAAAACCCTCTCACCCAAGAGAAAAGAAATTTGATTCTTAGAAAAGGACAAGAGAAAATAAAGAAAACCCAATCCAAGAAAGTGAGGTTTAATTCAGAAATCCAGGAATTAGGCAATAAGTCACCATGGGAAGATACCTTAGATGAAAAATGGGCAAACCTTTATATGCTAGCTACCGTCGCAGAGAATGCAAATCTCTAAATTTTAAATTCTGGAAAAATAATACCTAGTAAATAAATAAATTAAAGTGTGGTAACTTTCCTGTAGTCTTTTGTACAAATCTATATGCAATAAACTTAATGTTTATTTGTTAAACTTTGTTCCAAAGTTTTAACTTAGCATTTTTGTGCATTTTGCATATATGCTGTCCAGCATGACTGAGATATCAGAAGCCTTTCAGAATCTCAACCTCTACCCAGTACCAATTGAAGTCTCCCACGACTTTACTGGTTATTTTGCTGACATAGAGGAACCCGTGGAATTCCAAGCTCCACCGCTGGAAAAAGCAAAACTTAAAAAGAAGAGAAGATATGTAGGATGGAGAAAAGTACGCAGAAGAAAGCCAGCTACTAGGAAACTCCCTAAAATAGAAAACCCTATAGAAAAAGGAAAAGGAATAGAAATCGGAGAAAGCTCAAATCCAGCGGAGATAGAGATCAGGAAAGACTACAAACAAAAAGGAATAGAAACGGGAGAGAATTCTAGACAAACTGAAAATATCACATTCCAAGACGAAATCGACCGTCTACTGGCAAATTGTGATGTCTTTAGTCCTATCCATAATAATCTATATCCTACCCTAGAAACCCAATTTCCTATTAATCTGGAACCAGCTATTCCAGATCCACTGATTCACACTCTACCTCTAGGTCAAATGGAAGAATGGTGGACAAATGACTGGCCATTCCAGAATATTGTCAACAGTCCTTATTCTTTCCTTCCACAGTGGGAACCAGATCCTATCCCCAATCCTCCAATGAGCTACGAAAACTTAGCCGAACTCCGTCAGTACGGTGAAGAACTAATAAATACAGGAAATAGGATTAGGGATATGGGAGAAAGGATTACCTGGAAGTACGACGAAAGGGAACGTCGTTACTAAACTGCCTGTGACCAAAGAAGAGTGGGGTTAGGAAGAATATCTGTATATTAATAATAGTAATTAAATATAACTCTGTAAAATGGGAAATAAAACATTGTAAGATAAAACGGTGTGTATGGATGCCTATCTAATATATATAAAGAAAGAAATAGAAGTCGATACATCGACAATTTTGATATATATATCTGTGCTACCAGATTTTATGTGCTTCTATGAAATTGTTTTATTCATCACTTGATACTAATAAATATATTTTAATAATTATCAGATGGAAAATGCTAATAATGAACCAGTTAATGAAGGGAATCAATCTGAACAAAATCAGGAAAACCAGTATATGACTAGACAGGATATAGAAAATATTGTTGCACAAGGGATAGCCAATGCTATTCCAGCATTCGTTGCTGCTGTTAAAAATCCAATAGAACCGCAACAAATCATTCCTAGTAAACGTACTCAGGAAGATAATTTCAGTCATAGTGTAAATGGAGGCAGCAATCATAATGATAATGATAATCTACGCCAGGCTCCACCTCCTAAGAAAATGAAAGCCGCAACACCTGGTTGCACTTTCAAAGAATTTCTTGCTTGCAAACCTGCTGAATTTGCAGGTAATGAAGGAGCAACTGCAGTACTGCGTTGGTTAGAGAAAACCGAAGCAGTAATTGCAATAAGTAAGTGTTCAGAAGAAGATCAGGTGATGTATGCATCAAATTTGTTCAAAGAAGGAGCATTAGAGTGGTGGAATACGGTGCTACAAGCTAAAGGAAGAAGGATGGCTTATGCCATGAACTGGGAAGAATTCAAGAATCTTGTAGAAAGGAAATATTGTCCTGAATATGAAAAGGAACAAATGGCAAATAAGTTCCTAAATCATCGTATGGTAGGAGTAGAGTGCCGCAGTTATACTTCGACATTCTTTGAATATGCACGAGTGGTACCTACACTGGCTTCGCCAGAACCGGTACTCATTTCTCGCTACATATGGGGATTAATTAGTGAAATCCGCAATATTGTTAAAGCTGCGAGACCTCGCACTATTGACGATGCTGTGGAATTAGCTAATACCCTAACTGATGAACTGGTGCGAACAAGAGAAGAAGACAGGAAGAAGGAATTGGCGCAAAAGATTACCCAAGGATTTCGTGTGGGTAATAATAATAATCGATTCAAGAAAAGAGGAACCGGGCAATCCTCAGTTCCTCCGTATTGTAGAAATTGCAAAAAGAAGCATTTTGGAAAATGCAAAGAATATTGCAATTTTTGCAAAATTCCAGGACATCAAGAGGAGAATTGCAGGAAGAAATCTCTAATCTGCTACAACTGTGGTGAAATAGGTCATTTTCGAACCGAATGTCCTAAATTGACAAAACCTGCAGACAATAAAGGCAAACCAGCTGATGGAACAACAAAGAAGAATGCCCGAGCATTTCAGCTAACTACTCAAGAAGCTAAACTCATTCCTGACGTCATAGCCGGTACGTTCTTGGTCCACGACGTTTATGCAAAAGTATTATTTGACTCTGGTGCAAACCAAAGTTTTATCAATACTTCATTTTGCCAAGCTCTTAGTTTACCTTTAACCACCCTTAGGAAATTTTTTACAGTCGAAACGGCAGACGGAAATTCTGTTAACATAGATAAGGTTTTGCAAGAAGGTAAGATAGAACTGTTAGGTCATAAGTTTTCTGCAAACCTGTTACCTATGAATTTAGCCGGATTCGATGTCGTATTAGGAATGGATTGGTTAATAGCCAACCATGCTCGAATCCTTTGTGACAAGAATTCCGTAGAAATCCGTACTCCTACAGGAGAGGTAATTGTAATTACCGGAGATAAACCAAGAAAGCCACTAAAGTTCATATCAGTAATGAAAGTTGCTAATTATGAACGAAAGCAATGAATGGTGTATATGATTTCAGTAATCATTAACACTAAAAGTAAGGAACTTCCGGACATCCCTATAGTTTCAGAATACCCAGACATTTTTCCAGAAGAATTACCTGGGTTACCACCAGATAGGGAAGTAGAGTTTAGAATTCATCTAATTCCAGGAACTACACCAATAGCTAAGGCCCCTTATAGATTAGCACCCACCGAAATGCTAGAATTGAAAAAGCAGTTAGATGAATTATTAAGCAAAGGATTTATACAACCTAGTTCATCCCCTTGGGGAGCACCAGTGTTGTTTGTGAAAAAGAAAGATGGATCGATGAGAATGTGTATCGATTATAGGGAACTAAATAAAGTTACAATTAAGAATCGATATCCATTACCTAGGATTGATGATCTTTTTGATCAACTTCAAGGTGCTAGGTATTTTTCTAAGATAGATTTAAGATCCGGATATCACCAGTTAAAAGTAGAAGAAGAAGACATACCTAAAACTGCTTTCAGAACTAGGTATGGTCATTATGAGTTTACAGTCATGCCCTTTGGATTAACAAATGCCCCAGCAGCATTTATGGACATGATGAATCGGATCTGTAAACCATATTTGGATAAATTTGTAATCGTATTCATCGACGATATACTAATTTACTCCAAAAGTCAAGAAGAACATTGCAAACATTTGCATGCACTCTTAACCTTGTTAAGAAAGGAAAAGCTTTATGCCAAATTCTCAAAAT
>JARYGA010014522.1:0-25790 GCA_030545235.1 Helianthus tuberosus
TTATTCCTTAATGTGACAGCCCAGTTCGACCAGACGCACGCGCACTGCTTTTCTTCATTTTCCCATCGATTTTGGTACGTTTTAGGCTACATTCTTGTACTTTCTCGATCTACACTTCATTCTCTACGTGATTCACCTTTGAAATCACACTTTTCACCGTGAAATCTCGCAGATCTGAGATCTCAAGGATGATGTCGTCATGGTGGTTTGTACAAACTGTTATATGAGGTCATTCTTGGTAAGATCTAGCTGAGATCTAAAGGATTCCATGTATTTTTCATCAAATCTAAGCTAGGTCTAGGATTTTCATAATAAAACTTGAGTTACCTTTATCTTTTCTTCAAACTTACACTGTATTCGGTGGGAATCGGGTCAAAACGGACTGTAGACTTAAGGAATAGTCTAAAGTCAGCTTGGATCTAAATTCTTCCTGGAAAAAAGATGTCCATCCGATCGGATAGCCATCCGATCCAGTGACTGTTCCAACACTTTGCACAATCTCGTTATTCTGCTCGACTTTTATCCGTTGTAATCTAATCAGGCTAATTTTAAAATAGCTCCTTTTGATCCAATAACAGTCTATACTGTTAAGCAATCACTGTGAGTATACTCGATCCCTTTTTGTTTTAATCTTTTGGGATGTAACATGTATTCTATAAACTATGATAGTTGAAACTTTTGAATCTAAACTCTATCCTACGTGTACGTGAAACTTGTGATTCTTGATTCTTGATTCTTTGTGCTCTGGGACGTTTAATCCTAAGTGTGTAGTTCCGCCTTAACAATAGTAGCGCTATAGGAGATGCACCTCTCCCATTATTCTCAGGGGGTATTGTTAGGAGGATTCTAGTTTACCTTGAGTCTTGGGTAAACACTAAATCATCGGGATACTTGGACTATCACTGTGTGGACTGCGACACTAGCATGGATGAAACTATTTTTATCGCTTACATTATGGATATGAGTTGTTTTATCCTATTATTCTATTGTCAAACTTGTATACTCGCCATTACTTTTGTATTGATATTTTAATACATGTTGCAGGCTGATAGGTTGCTATGGAACTATGGAAATCAAGATAGGAGATGCCTAGAGACGTCACTTTAATAATTTAGACTTTTGAACAATTTGATTTGGTGATGTAATCTTGATGATACTTGATTTTTGTTGCTAGAGAAATTATGTTATGAAATCTACTTAATTCCTATCGAAATATTTAGTGTTATGGAAATCTCATGAGCAATCTGAACGCTTAGTGCTTGCACCCCGATGTTTCCGCCATCGGTTGGGGTGTGACATTTCGAACCCAACTCGTTTGGTCGATCATTAGGATCCGACCAAACATATATTGTGACCATAGTTGTATAGGGAATAACCTTCCGAGGTTATACCTTATGGTCACTTAGTTTAATTAGTTGTATGATAGGTAGATTATATGCCTTAGGAAAATGACCAAAATGCCCTTTTTGCGCATAATTTCATTTTAAGCATATGTAACCTAACTTTTGTCACTTAAACTGATTATGAAACATTATTAAACATGTTAGGGCATATAATACTTGTCATAGGACTAGTTAGACCATCCAAACGTGTTAGTGCATGTTTGTGACAACAACTTAGATTTGGTCTTTGGATATCTTGTAATTAGTAAAATAATAAACGGTTAGCGGGTTTAGCTTTGTATTAGTGAGTTAATAGAGTTTGGGCTAAACAAAACCCACATTGGGTGATGAGGGACGATTTGGGCCTAGCCCATGTAGCAAACCCAGCCTAATGTTGCAATCTTGTGTTATATAAACAAGATAAGGCTTTAGGGTTTAGGTTAATCAGCCAAAACAGTTTGTGAGAGAGAGCAATTTCGTAATAGACATAGGCTTGGACGAAATTGGTTAGGGTTTGATTGATTGTAATTCTTTGTAATTGATAATCAATAGAAACCCAGTTTGAAAGTGAATTGCTGATTTCTGTTTCTACTCTTTCTGCTATATACTGATCAAGAGGATTCCGCACTCTTGATTAGATTGAAAATTCTGTGAAGATCCATACACATAAAGGGGACCTACAATTGGTATCAGAGCATTAGGCTCTTGAAGGCTCGGTTTAGAATTGTTGGCTGCTGAAACAGGAAGAATTTTCGAAATCTTTGAAATCTGAAAATTAGGGTTTTGAAATTTTCGAAATTTTTGATAAATATTTTCGAAATTATTTGACTGTTTTGATCTTCTGCTTTGATTGTTTGCTATTTTGCAGGTCTTAGGGTTTTCAGGAAAGTTTTTGGTTGATTCTAGAAATTTTTTGGCTAATTTCTTTGAAGATTCGAAGACTGTCTTCGTGTTCTTCATTAGGTTTATCAGAATTTTGTCAAAAGTTTGCTGATTTGCTATTTTGATTTTGTAGGAAGTTGTTAGGTGAATCAGGAAAATAATCAGAATTTCGAAAAGATTAAGTTTCCAATTTTCAGAACTAGCGAATTTGATGACCTGCGAAATTAACTGAGATCAGCAAAATTATCGGCGAAGTTAAATCCAAAGGCGACTTTGGTAACCGGATAACTTTCCACAGCGAAATTATTACGGTTTTCGGCGACTTTACTGGTCGTCGTAATAGCGAAATAGGACAGCGAATTTGCAGCGAATTTAAACTGTGAACTTGATCAGCGAAATTGGATAAGTGACCAGCGAACTTAACTGACTTAGCAGTGAAAATATTAGACGAATTAAAAAGGTGGAAGAATTTTTGGCAAGCGTAACTAAAAATTCACGTTTTCGAAAACAGAAAGTGATCCATAGCTCGTTTGACATAACCGTTTGGACCGTTAAATTCCCGAATTCGGTCTTCGACATTAGATATCATTGGATTCGTCTTTTCAAGACGATTCTAATGGTGTAATTTGGTAACCACTGTTTTCGGAGATATTTTGTACGGTTTTATCAGTCTGCAACGGTTAAAATGTCAAACATGTCTACTTTGAATGAGCTGTTGAAAATGGAGCATGAGGTTGGCACTACCAACAAACCACCTAAGATGATGAATGTGGAAAGTTATTTGAGATGGAAGGATCGTTTTCAATCCTTCATTGAATACCAGGACACTCGCATGTGGATATGCATTGAAGATGGGTACACAAACCCAACACACGACTTTGAGGGCAGACCACGTAGAACTGCCTATGTGAACATGGAAGATGCTGATAAAAAGATGTATGAGGCTGAAAAGAGAGCCTTGGCTGCAATCAAAATGTCCTTACCTGATAGCATCAAGCATACATTCAAGAAGTACACAAACTCAAAGGATATGTGGGATGCATTGGAGAAAAGATATGCTGGAAATGAAGATGTTAAGAAAAACAAAGTTGATCTACTGAAAAAGCAGTTTGCTGTTTTCAAGTTCATGAAACATGAGTCACTTGAGGACATCATCACTCGATACTACCATCTGATGTCGGAAATGGATAATTATGAGATAGAGTGCTATACTGACGTTGAAAAGAATGACAAGCTGCTCGATGCCTTACCTACCAAGTGGGATATTTACACTCTCATGATTAAGGGAGAGGCATATTATGAGACAAAGGAGCTGGAAGAAGTAGTAGGAAAGCTGAGAGCTTATGAGGTCAGTATGAAGAAGAAAGACACTGGATATGATCAGGTTCAAGATCCAGCGATTTACAATGGGCTTACATCTTCTTCATCTCAGAACGCTTCTAGCGACTCTGCTACTGCGTTTCTTTCTTGTGAGAACGAGCAGGTCACAGTAAATGAAGATGGTGATGTGTGTTTTGTAGCTGCTTCAGGAGGATCAACAGGAGCCAAAAGAACACCAACTTCTAAGCAGAGTAGTGGTGTTAAGTCGATGCCAATGAGTGTGAAGTCTGCTGAAGAGCATCTTGCTCTACTTGCTTCATTTTTTTCTTCTTATGAGAACTACATTCAGGGGAAGATATCTGATCCTGCCACTTTGGATGAAGATTATGATCAGATTGACCCTGATGATCTTGAAGATATGGATTTGCAGTGGCAAATGGCTATGATTACTAGAAGAGTGAAGAGATTTATGAACCGAACAGGAATGAAGTTTATAGGAAAGACGGTTGGTTTCGACAAGACCAAAGTGAGATGCTTCAACTGTCAAAGTTATGGGCATTTTGCTAGGGAATGTCAAAAACAAAAGCAGGAGACTTCGAGTCAGAGTTCAAACAATAGGAATGCATCAAACAACTCTAACTCGAGAGCGCTGATCTCTACAACTAGAGAAGGTTCATATGACTGGAGTATTCACTTGGAAAAAGATGACAATGTCACACAGGCATTCATGGCAGAGATAACTCCAGTTGATGATGGTGAAGCTACAGTGGGAGATGCTGAAGCAAAAGTGGATGCTGAGGCAGCGGTCAAGATAGAGAATAAAGCTGAAGAAAAGAAGGGTGATCAGACACAAGATGCTAAAGAAGAAAAGCAAAAGTCTGACTATGAAAAAGAAGATGAAGAAAAGGAAGCTGAATACAACAGAGTGAAAGCTCAGCTTGCGGCTCTCATGGCCAACCTTGATAAACAAACAGGAGAGGTAAAGTCTAATTCTGTGTGTTTAAAATGTCGTGAACTACAGGGTGAGGTTGACAGGTTGTCAACACAAAACCAAAGTCTGGTAGGCGAGATGTCTACCATAAAAGAAGCAAACTTTTTTGCTAAAAGAAATGAATCATCATACCTGAAGAAAATAAAAGGTTATGAAAGTAAAATTGACTCTTTAACCTGCAAAATAAACGAAAAACTTCAAGTGATAGACTTAGCTCATGAAATGATGGCTGAGAAAACAAAAGAGATTTCTGAAAAATGCAAAGAGTTGTCAGATGCGCAACTCAAAATTGTTGAACTTGAAAAGAAATTAGGTCAATTCAGGGACTCTACTTTTGTTATGAAACACATGATGGGTGGCTTGAAGAAAAGTAATGACAAAACCAGTGTGGGATTCCATGGTTTCAATGAAGTTCCACCTCCTGTTAGTCATGACTATTCTTTCTTGCCTGATGAGGATGAGCTCATGGACTTTGGGTCAACATCACCAAGTAGTTCCACTCCACGTCAAGGAAATGTTTTTGAGAGTGCTGATGCTAAGAAGGATAATAACCTCAAACCTGTTTTGAAAAAGAACACATCACATCCTAAGAATAAAAATCCAACTTTTGTTAAAAGTGTTAATTTTGTTCAAGGAAGTGACATGAAAAATGAAACTACTGTAATTGAAAATGAATCAAATGTAGAGTTTGCTAAAAATAAGAACATTGAAAAATCTGAAATTAAGCAAACTGAAGAAAATCCTTCTAATGCATCATCATCAAATCTCGAATCTAGTTCAAAGGCTTCAGAGAAGAAGTCTTCGAAAAAGAGATCGTGCTTCAAATGTCACACCAAAGGACATGTAGCTAGCTGCTGTCCTAATAAAAAGAGTGAAGCACAAGTTAGTGAGAGGAAGAGAGAGAAATCACCTGAGAAGAAAGGTGATAATGAGGATAAATTTGCAAATTCTCCAAAGAAATATGTTCCTAAGCAACCAGAGAATGTTGTTGTTGGTGTAGATAAGGCTGGAACAGGAACTCCACAAGTTCCACGTTTTCAAAGGAATCAACAAAGATTTCAGCCTAGATCTCCACCAGGCAGATACGAGAGACCTAGAAGCAGTTCACCAAGAATGAACAATTTTAATTCTAATAATTTCAGAAGTCAAGGTCAATATCAAAATCGATACCAAAATAATGGTGGTTGAACTTTTTATAACAATGGCTTTAGAAATTACAACAATAATGCTTCTTCGAATCAAAATCAAAATTTTCAAAGGTCAAATAGTCCAAACACATATAGGAACTCTTAGGACCAAAGACCTAGTGGAAATCAAAATCAAATTCCATCAACAGGTCTGAGATCCAAGACTCCAGTTAGGAGTAATGGATATTGGATGGATGTTCCAGTAGTTGGTGAATTTGGACGACCCAAGACCATTAAGGCTTGGGTCCCCCAATCTAACTAATTTTTGGTTGGTGTGTGCAGGAGCTGCTAAGGAGGATTATCAACTTATGGTATGTTGATAGTGGTTGCTCCAGGCACATGACGGGGGATGCGAGATTGTTGACTGAATTTGAAGATTATGATGGTGGAAAAGTGAACTTTGCGGGTGCTAAAGGTGGTAGAATTACAGGACGAGGAAAAGTGACCAATGGGAAGATCACACTGGACAAAGTGAATTATGTAGAGCAGCTTAAACACAATTTGATGAGCATGTCACAAGTCTGCGACAAGGGTCACTCGGTCCATTTTACCAAGAATGAAGCATTAGTGTTGAAACCAGGTTTGAAGATTCCGGACGATTGGATAGTGATGCGAGCTCCAAGGAGAAATGACACTTATGTCATGGACATGGGTGCTAAGGATCCAACTGATGTGGTGGCGTGTTTACTATCAAAAGCATCTGAAGCTGAACCGATGTTGTGGCACAGACGCATGGCCCATATTCATTATCGAAAAATGAATTACCTTGTTAAAAATGAGCTAGTGAAAGGGGTTCCAATGCAGAGGTTTCAAGTGGAAGATAAATGTCTTCCATGTCAAAAGGGAAAACAACACAAGAAACCTCATAAGTCTAAAACAGTAAATTCCATAGATGCCCCTTATGAATTACTTCACATGGATTTATTCGGTCCAGTGAACGTGAGGAGCATAGGTGGGAAGTACTATTGTTTAGTTGTCACTGATGATTACTCACGATATTCATGGGTTTTCTTTTTAGATACAAAAGATGAGGCGGCGGAGATGCTGATAGATCTTTTTACGAAATTGGAAAACGTCCATGATGCTAGGATCAAGAGGATAAGGAGTGATAATGGCACGGAGTTCAAGAATCGAATTTTGGATCTCTACTGTCTTCGAAAGGGAATTGAACATCAATATTCTGCTCCTTATACACCTCAACAAAATGGAGTTGCTGAGAGGAAAAACAGGACGTTGATTGAAGCCGCTAGGACAATGCTTTCAGATTCAAAGCTACCAGTTCTTTTCTGGGGAGAAGCTGTGAATACAGCTTGCTACGTCCTAAACAAAGTTGTGACTGTTAAACGTTTTAATAAAACTTGTCATGAATTGATGTTTAACAAGAAACCAAACTTAGAGGGCTTTGAACCATTTGGATTACCCTGCACCATTGGCTGACGATGGCTACTTTCTAGGTTACGTACTTGGCGCACCGAATAAAAGGGTTTTTAATCTAAAAACTGGTAAAATTGAGGTTGTCTTTAATGTTGAAATTACTTCATACAAACCTCAACAATCAACGAGTGGACCTGCTATATTATATGATTATGAAAGCACTTTTAAATCATTTAATATTCTTGAGTTTCCAAATGCAGATGATTCTCAGTTGATTCAAACAATGATTGGTGGAGATGATGAAGGCGAGTTCATGCCTAGATCGAATGTTGATATGACAGATGCTGCGGAAACTTCCAAAGGTGCTGCTGATCCTGATTTAAGTGATAGTGACTCTAAACCCATTCAGGGGGGGGGGGGGGAGTTTGTTAATCCGTTTGCAAATCAGAACATTCAGGGGGAGATTGGATCAAACCTGGGTGATAACTTAGAAGTGGATGCTGTTGCTACCACACGAGCAAATAGAGATCATCCAGTTGACATGATACTTGGAGATCCTAATGCAGGTGTTCAGACAAGAAGGAGCATAGCAGCGAATTCTGGTTTATTTGTGTCGATTGAGAAGACTGGGATTGTGAACGAGTGCTTGTATAGTTGCTTTATTTCCCAAGACGAGCCGAAGAACATTCATATGGCTCTTAAAGACAATTCATGGGTTGAAGCTATGCAAGAGGAATTGGCCCAGTTTACAAAGTTGAAGGTTTGGGAGTTGGTTGACCTTTCTAAAGGTGAAAGAGAGATAGGCACTAAATGGGTGTTTAAGTGCAAGAAGGATGACAGAGGGATAGTAACGCGAAACAAGGCTCGATTGGTGGTAAAAGGTTTCAATCAGCAAGAAGGGATTGATTACAATGAAGTGTTTGCACCAGTGGCAAGGTTGGAGGCAATTCGTTTGTTTCTAGCTTTCGCAACATTCAAGGGCTTCAAAGTTTACCAACTAGACGTGAAGAGTGCATTTCTTGACGGGAAAGTCTAAGAAGTGGTGTATGTCTCACAACCAGATGGGTTCGTTGATCCAGATTATCCAGATCGAGTGTACAAACTTGATAAGGCTTTGTATGGGTTACATCAAGCTCCCAGGGCGTGGTACGAGACACTGTCTACACATCTGATCAAAAATGGTTTTGAAAGAGGTCAGATTGACAGTACACTATTCATCAAGAGGAAGAAGGAAGATTTTCTGCTAGTATAGGTGTACGTGGATGACATCATCTTTGGGTCATCAGATGAAGATATGTGTAAAGAGTTCGAGCAGGTGATGAAGAGCAAGTTCGAAATGAGTGCTATGGGTGAGTTGTCTTACTTTCTGGGATTACAAGTTGAACAGAAGGAGGATGGGATGTTTATTCATCAAACAAAGTATGTGTATGACATTTTGAGTCGGTTCAAAATGAATGATTGCTCTACTTTCAACACACCCATTTGCGAAAATCACAATCTTGGCCCAGATCATGAAAGTACTGAAGACGTTGATCCTACTCAATACAGGGCAATGATTGGTTCTCTAATGTACTTGACTGCTTCTAGACCTGACATTATGTTTGCAGTATGCTTGTGTGCCAGATATCAGGCTAATCCAAAGGAGTCACACATGAAGGCGGTGAAGCGTATTCTTCGTTACTTGAAGGGGAAACCTAAACTTGGGTTGTGGTATCCAGCTGATAGTGATATGAATTTTGTTGCTTACACTGACTCAGACTTTGGAGGATGCAAGTCGAACAAAAAGTCTACAACAGGTGGTTGTTAGTTATTAGGAGGCAGGATTGTGTCTTGGCAATGCAAGAAGCAATCTTGTGTGTCTACCTCTACGTGTGAAGCTGAATATATTGCTGCGGGTAGCTGCTGCTCTCAGGTTCTCTAGATACAACAGCAAATGCGCGATTACGGTTTGGATTTCACTCGTACTCCTATTATGATAGACAATAATGCCACAATTTCAATAACTAATAATCCCGTGAAACACAGTCGCACAAAACATATTGACATACGTCATCATTTTATACGGGATTGTGCTGAAAAAAGACTAATTGAATTACATCGAGTCGACACACTAGATAACCTGGCAGATCTTTATACTAAAGCTTTTGACAGGGCTCGCTTTGAACAATTAGTCGAACTCAACGGGATGAGGAATCCTGAATAACTGGTTTTTCATAAGAATTTTGTAAATAGTTTACTTCTTTTCTTAAAAATAAAAATACAAAAACATTGAAAAATCAAAACCATAAAAAAAATAGAAAAATTAAAAATGAGCTCACTGTGTGAAAAAGAAGAAATGATAGTACATCAGCAAGTTAGACTGTCACATAGAAAATAAATTAAATTGCTTAAGTGTGATAGCAGCTTCATCATATGATGTACCAGTAGGCAAAAGCATGAAATAATCAACTTACCAAAGTGATATAAACCTAAATGAACTGTGTATGAGTGGGGAACACATCAGCGGTGTATGGTTTAATGACCTTAAATCTTGCGTTGATAGATTGCCAAAATCTGAAATTTTGGGTCTTTATACTGTTATTTCATCTGGGGATATCAGGGGTGTCCTTCTGCTGCATCCAGATATATGCTGACCTAGACACACCCAGGATATCTTAAAAGAGCTAAAAATGCCAAAACCTTGAAAAATGAAGAAGCACTCATAGAGAGTAATTCAAATGTGCAAAATGCATAAATCGTACCAAAAATGGTATTTGTCTTAGCCCTCGTTAGATATTTTGGTCTCTTTGCTGTACGGAAGTACTGACCTGTTCACCAGGTATCTAAACGTTGAAAAATAAAGCGGATGAATTCAGTATACTCACCTACTACGATGAATCTTTGTGCATACCTTGATCGCGGGGGTATATCCTGAAGTGGGACACACTAGTATATCAGTAATAAAATTACCTTAACGTATCATACGGTAATGGTACTTGAAATTTTCATGCATTTTGTTTAAGTGGACAAACATACTGGTAATCGTCTTGGACTGCTTTTCACGAAAAATTAAATAAAGAGTTACCTAATTGTGTGAAACAGTTTGATTGTGCTGATATGATCTTCTTACCAGTGATTCTCACAAAAATAGAGTGTTTATTGCTTTTGTATTTACTTGCTTTCAGAAAATATAAAAATCCAAAAATAGTTTCTTTTTCTGTTTAAAATTCTTAATGTACGGAAAACTTTTATTCTTGGAGGAATTGTTACTGATAGGGGGAGACGGTGTTAGAAAGTGAGTTCAAAATTTTAAATCATGCGGGTTATAGGGTGTGATTAAAAAGTTTTGCGTGTTGGTGATAAATTGAAAATGCTTAATCTGTGATACAGTTTAACTATCTCTTGAAAAATAATAATTTATTTAACTGTGTTGAAAAATTCTTATGGTTTCTCGAGATGTTTGTTTTATAGTATACAGATTGAAGCAGTGTGTTGCTGAGAAGTTAAAGTGATGAGTTGCTGTGGAGATGAGAGTTTGATTGGATGCATGGTAGAACCTCCTTTCTATATTGCAAACAAGATGAAGAGTTTGAAGATTGCTTTACAAATGCTGAACTGGAGTTTACTCAAATGCTAAAGTTTTGAAGATTTGGTGATTGGATGCATCAGCTTAGGGGGAGTCTGTTTGCTGACAGAAGCTGTTGAAGCTGAAGCTATCCAAAGACCAAAGACAGTGCAAGATTACATGAAGATTGCAAGATGACTTAAGACAAAGTTATTTGATGAAGCTATTGTCAAGGGGGAGTTTGTTGGTGCATGTTTGTGACAACAGCTTAGATTTGGTCTTTGGATATCTTGTAATTAGTAAAATAATAAACGGTTAGCGGGTTTAGCTTTGTATTAGTGAGTTAATAGAGTTTGGGCTAAACAAAACCCACATTGGGTGATGAGGGACGATTTGGGCCTAGCCCATGTAGCAAACCCAGCCTAATGTTGCAATCTTGTGTTATATAATCAAGGTAAGGCTTTAGGGTTTAGGTTAATCAGCCAAAACAGTTTGTGAGAGAGAGCAATTTCGTAATAGACATAGGCTTGGACGAAATTGGTTAGGGTTTGATTGATTGTAATTCTTTGTAATCGATAATCAATAGAAACCCAGTTTGAAAGTGAATTGCTGATTTCTGTTTCTACTCTTTCTGCTATATACTGATCAAGAGGATTCCGCACTCTTGATTAGATTGACAATTCTGTGAAGATCCATACACATCAAGGGGACCTACATAACGTGCTTTTGCGCAAATGACACGTTAAAGTAGCGTAAACTGTCACACCCCGACCGCGTAAAACAACAAACCGCGGCGGAAACATCGGGGAGTGGAGTGGCAGAATTATTTTTTCACAACCATGGTATTTAAAGTTTAGATTTTATTGTATTAACATTGGTTACATTGTCTTAAAACACGGAAAACATAACATAAATTAAACTAGTCTTGCATCTTTTATTGTCACTAAAGCCCAAGTCCGCCTAAGTGTATCTTGATCAACCCTATGCATCAGCTCCTGAAAAAACATGTGAAAATAGGTACGTTAGCATAAAAATGCCTGTGAGATACATAGGTTTTACTGATGAAGGATTCACGACTTGTAGTTGAAAGAAATGTTAAATAAAAAGTTAGTAATGAACCTTAAGAAAATGTTTTCTTTTTATAAATTATACGAAAAGCGATAAGAAAATCAGATGATATATAAAAGAATATTGTATGGTTAAATAAATAACCAAGAAACAATGTATTTGTATAAGTTATGTTGTTTGTAAAACAATATCTTGTGAAAATATGTCGTTTGTATAAAATATATCATGTCTTTGTTGAAATGGTTTAAATAACGCTACGATATGTAATATCATAAAAGCACTTATATATAGGAAGTACCAGCGGCGTATCCACCATGCTTTAATCATATTACACATCGCCTCGTTATATAAATCACTTATCAATAACCATCAAATGTCTTGTTTAAACCAGTGTCAAAATGTTTATGTGAAATAAATGTCCAATTGTTAAATGTAAATCATGTCTTGTATAATCAAGTGTGATGTATGGCAAGTAAGAAGAATCTACTCAAACCATAAGTATAATGTTAACATGTAATCAAATGTTATGTATGGTTTATAAAAGCATTTACTCAACCCCATAGGTAAAAATGTACAAAACAAAGTATTTGATATAAATCATAGTTTAAGTCAAAAGTTATCTTTTGCAAAATCCATGCTTTACTGATACAAACACTTATGTGGTAATGTTAAACGCATACATTCAAGCCTTGAGACTGTAGGACAAACCGTTAACAAGTTAAAGGTTTATCAAAATGTTTTCGGATTCTGTCATTCCTTACGTCCAAACAAACCTAGGATTCCAGGAATGGGAGTTGTCAAGTCCTATGGTACCACTACATACTACCGAGAGGCGTGATCAATGTTAATGAACGTATTTTAGTCCCGTTAAACAAACCAAATGTCATACCAAATGTAAGCATGTTATGTGAAAATAATGTACTAAGTATGCTAAGTTAACATACAAATCAGAAATGTCATGTAAATCAATGTGCTAGCATGCTCAGTAAACATACATAGCAGAAATGTAATGTAAATCAATGTGTCCGTATGCTGAGTAAACATATGCAACAAATGTATTTATGAAATCAATGTGCTAGCATGCTCAGTCAACATACATAGCAAATGGCAATTTAAATCATGTACTATATGCATACTAATGAACATAGCAAGTATATGTCATGAAAGCACGAAAAACATGAAAGTAACAAGTAGGCACATGTGTTTCACCCCAAAATATTTGAAAGCGTAAAAGAGGGGACTATGTACTCACTTGATAATGCTTAGAAGTCTTGAAATATCAACCAAACAAAGCTAGAAGGATCACTGAATCAATCGGCACCTAATATAGATAACTATGTTAATAAACCGGACCTAAATCGGAAGATCGGATAGAATGAGGTCTCGTAAACCAAATGAGTGTTGGAACTCATATGATACGGTTTAACAAAGCCTACATTCTAAAACGGAACCTATCCTAAGTGCTTATGACCCGTTTAGGTAGCTTACGCTACTTTAACGCGTCATTTGCACAAAAGCGCAAACGAGTAGCCTAACTAGTCCTATGACAAGTATTGTATTCCCTAACATGTTTAATAATCAGTTTATGTGGCAAAATTTAAGTTACACATGCTTAAAATAGAATTATGCACAAAAAGGGTATTTTGGTCATTTTCCTAAGGCATATAAACTACCTATCATACAACTAAGTAAACTAAGTGACCATAAGGTATAACCTCGGAAGGTTATTCCCTATACAACTATGGTCACAAAATATGTTTGGTCGGATCCTAAAGATCGACCAAACGGGTCGGGTTCGAAAGTCTAAGCAGTTGTTTAGACCGCTTATCTTACGACCCTATATAAGCACTAAACTAAAAGTAACGAGTTAAACATGTTAAAACATGTTTAACTAAGTTAGAAAACAATTTTGATATCAAAACAAAGTGTTTTGATACCCAAAAATAGTTTCGTTGCAAAATACGCATTAATACGTATTTTAATCAACGTGGTAATCAATAGGTATAGTCACAAGGGACTATAACCATCGTGATTACGCTCACGTTGCAAAGTTCAAACGAACTTTGTGTTGACCATAAGCTGGTCAAAGCAGAAAGTCAAACACTGTTTGACTGTCATGCTTGAAATGCATAATCAAGCATGAAGGAGACTTACAATGGGTCCAAGCTTGATCAAGAACAAAGAAAACTAGATGATTTAAAGCCTTCAACCAGAGGGATAACTTCAAATGAGCAGAAGATGAAGAAAACTCAGATTGTGCAAATTTGAAGGTGAAATTGGGTTGGGTATTTGTAGATTTTCCACAACCGCTAAGATCTTTTCTCGGGTTTTGAGCTTCGATCTTGGCCCTCCATGTGTTACCCACTGAATTAGAATACTAGGGGAGTCCAAAACTAGCTCAAGGTATGTTAAAACCATGTATATAAACCAAGGAAATGCTGTTGTTTGCTGAAAAACCAGTTTTGTAGATCTGGGAGTCTTTCACTGGCCGCGAAGACAGGAGCAATGGACTTCGCGCCCCTCCTAGACTTCCTGATCAGCAACTTTCAAATATTGGCAGAACAGGCCCCTGATGCTTAAAACTTGATTTTTGACACGTTTAAGCCCCGTTAACCCATTTTCAAGGCTCAATAATGATGTCAAAGTATAGGGGACATGAAATATGCTTGAAAATATTATGGATGTTGGTTCGTTTGGTCGTACGGTCACGATGTTCGGTTAATTACGACAAAACACGAACGGACGCGAAAAACGATCCAAATTACACGACGAATGGAATTTTATCATGCCAATTACTAAAAAAAATATTTTAATGATTACAAAATTTTTGGATGTCCGGATATGTTCAGAACGTAAGATATGCGCGTAAATGCAAACTTATGCACTTTTTGACGCTTTTAGTTCCTATTTGACCAAATAAGTTTATTTTCGCATACCGAACCCCTCAAAGCCTATTTCTAAGCTATGTAAAGGATATTTATGGTATGTTTAACTTATGATAATGTTCCAGAATGTTCGTTGCTATACGAATCGGCATACTTTCGAAGTTTGTCGAAAATAGTCACTGTAAGCGAATAAACTTGATTTTGCCATACCAAACCCTTTAAAACTTATTTCTAAGTTATGTAAAGGTTATTTAAGGTATGTTTAGCATATGTTGATGTTCTGAAGTGTTTTTCGCATTAAACTGATTATGTTTATGCATCGGTTTGCGTATAACTTTCCAGAAACAAATATTGAGATTAAATAACATTGTTTTATTGATAATTGAACTATTCATAGTTTATATAATGATTACAAGCACAGCTGTCACAGTTTCCCCTACTTTAGGAAATTTCGTCCCGAAATTTATTTGGAGGAAACTTGTGAGAATAGATGTAGATATTTCGCCTTCAATTGATCTTCACGTTCCCAAGTAAATTATGTTCCACGTTTAAATTCCCAGCTAACTTTGACAAGTGGAATGCGCTTGCGTTTGAGCCCTTTGACTTCACGGTCCATAATTTCCACAGGCTTTTCAACAAAATGCATTGTGTCATCAACACGAATTTCATTAAGCGGTATCTGGAGGTTCTCATCAGCCAAACACTTTTCGAGATTGGACACGTGGAAGGTTGGATGAACATTTTCGAGTTCAGGAGGTAACTCTAATCTGTAGGCTACTTTTCTGATTCTTTGGATGATCTTGAATGGTCCAACATATCTAGGTGCAAGTTTTCCTGTCTTTCCAAATCTGATCACACCTTTCCAAGGTGAAACCATAAGTAAGACGTGATCACCGACTTGGAATTCCAAAGGCTTGCATCGTCTATCCGCGTAACTCTTTTGACGGCTTCTAGCTGTCTGAAGGTTGTCACAAATTTTCTTGACTTTATCTGTAGTCTCTAGAATGAGCTCAGGTCAAGTAAGCTGAGCTTCACCGATCTCATTCCAACAGACTGGTGAACGACCTTTTCGACTGTAGAGAGCTTCGAAAGGAGCCATGTTGATGCTAGAGTGATAACTATTGTTGTAGGAGAATTCAATCAATGGAAGATACGAATCCCAACTACCACCAAAATTGATCACACAAGCTCTAAGCATATCCTCCAGTGTCTGGATTTTTCTTTCAGATTGACCATCCGTTTGCGGATGATAAGCTGTGCTCAAATTAAGTTGGGTTCCCATAGCAGATTTCATGGTTCTCCAAAAACGAGACGAGAATCGAGCATCTCTGTCAGATATAATGTTCAAAGGAACACCATGTCGGGATACAATCTCATCCACATAGATTTTAGCAAGTTTGTCAGCAGATAGATCCTCATGGATTGGCAAGAAATGCGCTGACTTTGTAAGACGATCAACAACTACCCAAATGGCATCATGACCTTTCTTAGTGCATGGAAGTTTGGTAATAAGATCCATAGCAATTCTTTCCCATTTCCAAACTGGAATCTCTGGTTGCTCCAATAATCCAGAGGGATGTTGATGTTCAGCCTTAACTTTAAGACAAGTAAGGCATTTGGATACGTATAAGGCAATGTCTTTCTTCATACTGCGCCACCAAAACTGGGTTCGAAGATCCTTATACATTTTGTCTGCACCAGGATGAATAGAATAACAAGACTTATGAGCTTCATCCATTAGCAAGGTGCGAAGATTGTCTTCACTTGGGACCCACAAACGATCCATGAAATAATACAATCCATTGTCTTTCAGTTCAAGATCAGGCTTGATATGATATGGTAACTCCATACCCATCAAGTCTTGTGTAACACAAGTATGGTGTGCCTGAGAAATGCGGGTTTGAATATCGGAACGAACTTGTACACAGTGAAGCTTGACACGCTCTTTATGACTCAATGCGTCAGCCCCAACATTCGCCTTACCAGGATGGTAGCGAATTTCGCTATTGTAGTGGTTTAGAAGTTCAACCCAACGTTGTTGCCTCATGTTGAGTTTTTTCTGATTGAAAATATGTTGGAGGCTTTTGTGGTCAGTGAAAACCACACATTTTGTACCATACAAGTAGTGTCTCCAGATTTTGAGAGCAAAAACTACTGCGCCTAACTCAAGATCATGAGTCGTGTAGTTCTTCTCGTGTATCTTCAACTGTCTTGATGCGTAGGCTATGACTTTGTTCCTTTGCATGAGAACACATCCAAGGCCTAAATTTAATGCATCACAATACACGATAAAATCATCGTTGCCCTCAGGTAAAGACAGAATAGGTGCATCACAAAGTTTCTGTTTCAAGGTCTGAAAAGCTTCTTCCTGTTTGGATCCCCATTCAAAGGGTTTATTTTTCTGAGTTAGAGCAGTGAGAGGAACTGAAATCTTGGAGAAGTTTTCGATAAAGCGGCGGTAATAACCCGCGAGACCAAGAAATGAACGAACTTCAGTAGGAGTAGTAGGCGTATCCCAATCCTTAATTGCACTGATCTTGGCGGGATCTACATGAATACCTTGTTCATTGACGATGTGCCCTAAAAATTAAACCCCCTTAAGCCAAAATTTGCACTTGGAGAACTTGGCGAAAAGTTGTTCTTTCTTTAGGAGTTCCATAGTAAGACGGAGATGTTGTTCATGATCAGCTCGCGTCTTAGAATAAATCAAGATGTCATCAATGAAAACGATGACGAACTTGTCCAAATAAGGCTTACAACCCCTATTTATTAATTCCATGAAAAGAGCAGGAGCATTAGTCAAACCGAAGGGCATAACAGTGAACTCATAATGACCATATCTTGTGCAGAATGCAGTCTTGGGAATATCTTCTTCAAGCACTCGAAGCTGATGATACCCAGAACGTAGATCAATCTTTGAAAAACAAGTAGTACCCTGTAACTAATCAAAGAGATCATCAATGCGAGGTAGGGGATATCGATTCTTGATGGTAAGCTTGTTAAGCTCACGATAATCGATACACATCCTGAAAGAGCCAGCTTTCTTCTTAACAAAAAGAACGAGAACACCCCATGGTGAAAAGCTAGGACGAATAAAATCTTTATCAGAAAGCTCCTGAAGCTACTTAGATAACTCTTGCATCTCAAACGGTGCAAGATGATACAAAGATCTAGCGATTGGATTAGCACTGGGTACAAGGTCAATACGAAACTCGACTTGGCGTGCTGGGGGTAAACCAGGTAATTCTTTAGGGAAACCTTCAGGATAATCCCGAGCAACAGGGATATCTTGGATAGACTTACCTTTGCCTTTCCCCTCTACAACATGTGCCAAGAAGGCCACATAGTTCTTACGTAGATACTTTTGAGCTTGAATACAGGACATGAGTTTGAGACTACTACCAGGTTTCTCACCACGAACCTCTAAGATCTCACCAGTCGAAAGCGATATACGGACAATCTTCTCAAAACAAACTACCTCTGCATGGTACTTGGCTAACCAATCCATTCCCACCATAATGTCAAAACTTCCAAGTTGCATTGGTGTGAGATCAATAGGAAAAAGATGGTTGTTAAGGTTCAACTGGCAATTTTGAAGAACAGAGTCAAGTATAACGGGTTCACCACTAGCTACCTCTACTGTCTAGGGCTTTCCTAGTTTTGTTCTAGTCATGCATAGCAAAGGTTCAAAAGGTAATGACACAAAACTCTTATCGGCAACCGAATAAAAAAGAACAGATGCAGGCTGATTGTTAACAAAGAACATACCATTCACCACCTCGTTGTCTGCTCGCACCTCATTAGCATTCATGTTAAAGACTCGGCCACGAGCCTACGCCTGATTTGCGTTGGCCAACCTCGGACACTGATTTCTGTAGTGGGTCAGATCCCCATAATTGTAGAAAGATCCAGGCGGGTAGTGGGGTCGTGCAGCCTGTGCTGGTTGTTGTGCATGCTGTTGAGCCGGTTGTTGAGTAGGGTTCTGTGCAGCTTGGTTCTGGTTAGGAGGAAGACAACAAGTGGCGGCAAGATGACCAGATCTCCCCCAATTGGTACAATAACGACACTGAACTTGCAGTTGATGGTGGCTGTTACACATGTTGCACAAATGTGCGTTGCCAATGTATTGTTTCTTGGCAGGTGGTTGCGCTGGCTGATTTGGAGCTGCCTGATTTGCCTGTGCGGTAACAGAAAAGTTTTTGGAAGCCTTGCGCTTCCTCGACCTCCTTGAAGATTTAGATTTCTTACCCTGCTTGTTCTCACTCTTGTCAAACTGTCCCTGTTTCTTGTCACCCTTCCTATGGAGTTTACCCTTTCTGATTTGCGACTCGGTCAAAGTCGCAGCCAACTCGATGGCTTGTCAAACTGTGGTAGGGTTGCTACCAGTGAAGATATCTTGCACCGGGTCAGGTTAACCATCGACATACCTCTTGATAGCTTTATCAAGTGGGGTAACCATTGTGGGGCATAACAAACTCAACTCCTCATATCTGTCGGTATAAGCCCGATGTTCACCACTATCCTGTTTCAGATCATCAAATTCCCTTTCTAATGCCCTTTGTTCATGACGAGGACAGTATTCCTTCATTATAAGAGCCCTAAGCTCTTCCCAGGTTTGACCCAAAGCAACATTAGCACCTCGATCTCTCATTAACCCATTCCACCAAGTAAGAGCCCTCTTTTGGAACACACTAGAAGCAAACTCGACTTTGCGATTATCAGGACACTGAACATGATGAAAAGTACTCTCAATACTCTCGAACCATTGTAGGAGCCCAGTTGCTCCCTCAGAACCACTAAACTTGAGCGGTTTAGCCGAATTGAAAATTTTAAAGTTGCACGGAGCAGGTGCATTATTGTTATTGTTGGCTTGGTTAACTTGAGCAATGATGTTTGGGAGTCCAGCAGACATTTGCTGTGCAATAATAGCTGCCAGTTCGGCATTAGGTAGCTGATTGTCACATCGAGGAGGCATTCTAAAAGAGGAATCATGAGAGAAAATGAGTGAGATGATAAGATGAAAATGAGATGATACAAATATCGACAAAAGCATGGATGGTGGTCATTCGTTCGTACCACAAAGTAAACAGATGACACACAGTGACTAATCAAAGTAAATGGGTCATAATAATGTATCACGAAGACATGCTTTAGCCTATAAGTGGACACTCACCCCAAGAGTTCCCAGGTAAGAATGACTGGTCCGATTATGTGGATTTGTACGAACACTCTAGCCTAGACAGAAAAGTCTAGGTACAGGCACCCACCCTTCCAGATTACACGTGTTCACATTATTTAGACCTAAACCTTGATGAGATTTTGAAAACTTAGAGGGTTCAAAACCTTATAACAAATCATCTAAGAATAGATGATTGATTTTCAAAATCGTTTTGGAAAATCGTGTTCTTGTTTTGGTAATCACCTAAAGATAGGTGACGGTAATGTTTTAAGATATAAACAAAAGATAATTTGTGTTGAGGTCCTAGAAAAGTTATAGTCTAGGTCAAAGCATTACTAATAACCTAATTCCCTATAACCATTGGCTCTGATACCAACTCTTCTGTCACACCCCGACCACGTAAAATAACAAACCGCGGCGGAAACGTCGGGGAATGGAGTGGCAAAATTATTGTTTCACAACCATGGTATTTAAAGTTTAGATTTTATTGTATTAACATTGGTTACATTGTCTTAAAACACGGAAAACATAACATAAATTAAACTAGTCTTGCATCTTTTATTGTCACTAAGGCCCGGGTCCGCCTAAGTGTATCTTGATCAACCCTATGCATCAGCTCCTGAAAACACATGTGAAAATAGGTACGTCAGTATAAAAATGCCTGTGAGATACATAGGTGTTAATGATGAAGGATTCACGACTTGTAGTTGAAAGAAATGTTTAATAAAAAGTTAGTCATGAACCTTAAGAAAATGTTTTCTTTTATAAATCATACGAAAAGCGATAAGAAGATCAGATGATATATAAAAGAATATTGTATGGTTAAATAAATAACCAAGAAACAATGTATTTGTATAAGTTATGTTGTTTGTAGAACAATATCTTGTGAAAATATGTCGTTTGTAAAAAATATATCATGTCTTTGTTGAAATGGTTTAAATAACGCTACGATATGTAATATCATAAAAGCACTTATATATAGGAAGTACCAGCGGCGTATCCACCATGCTTTTATCATATTACACATCGCCTCGTTATGTAAATCACTTATCAATAACCGTCAAATGTTTTGTTTAAACCAGTGTCAAAATGTTTATGTGAAATAAATGTCCAATTGTTAAATGTAAATCATGTCTTGTATAATCAAGTGTAATGTATGGCAAGTACGAAGAATCTACTCAAACCATAAGTATAATGTTAATATGTAATCAAATGTAATGTATGGTGAATAAAACCATTTATTTAACCCCATAGGTAAAAATGTACAAAACAAAGTATTTGATATAAATCATAGTTTAAGTCAAAAGTTATGTTTTGCAAAATCCATTCTTTACTGATACAAACACTTATGTGGTAATGTTAAACGCATACATTCAAGCCTTGAGACTGTAGGACAAACCCTTAACAAGTTAAATGTTTATCAAAATGTTTTCAGAATCTATCATTCCTTACGTCCAAACAAACCTAGGAATCCAGGAATGGGAGTTGTCAAGTCCTATGGTACCACTACATACTACCGAGCGGCGTGATCAATGTTAATGAACGTATTTTAGTCCCGTTAAACAAACCAAATGTTATACCAAATGTAAGCATGTTATGTGAAAATAATGTACTAAGTATGCTAAGTTAACATACAAAGCAGAAATGTCATGTAAATCAATGTGCTAGCATGCTCAGTAAACATACATAGTAGAAATGTAATGTAAATCAATGTGTCCATATGCTGAGTAAACATATGCAACAAATGTGTTTATGAAATCAACGTGCTAGCATGCTCAGTCAACATACATAGCAAATGGCAATTTAAATCATGTACTCTATGCGTACTAATGAACATAGCAAGTATATGTCATGAAAGTACGAAAAACATGAAAGTAACAAGTAGGCACATGTGTTTCACCCCAAAATATTTGAAAGCGGTAAAAGAGGGGACTATGTACTCACTTGATAATGCTTAGAAGTCTTGAAATAACAATCAAACAAAGCTAGAAGGATCACTGAATCAATCTGCACCTAATATAGATAACTATGTTAATAAACCGGACCTAAATTGGAAGATCGGATAGAATGAGGTCTCGTAAACCAATTGAGTGTTGGAACTCATATGATATGTTTTAACAAAGCCTACATTCTGAAACGTAACCTATCCTAAGTGCTTATGACCCGTTATGACCCGTTTAGGTAGCTTACGCTACGTTATATATGCCTTAGGAAAATTACCAAAATGCCCTTTTTACGCCGAATTTCATTTTAAGCATGTGCAACATATTTTTTGATATCTAAACTGATTAGACAACAATATTAGACATGTTAAGGCATATTTTACTTGTCATAGGACTAGTTAGGCGGTCCGAACGCATTTTACGCGAACGACGCGTTAAAGTAGCATAAGCTACCTAAACGAGTCGTAAAGGGTCACAAGCACTTAGGATAGGTTTCGTTTTAGAATGTTGGCTTTGTTAAACCATATTACCTGAGTTTTTACACTCATTTGGTTTACGAACCCACATTTTATCCGATCCCCCGATTAAGGTCCGTTTATTAACGTAGTTACCTATATTAGGTGTCGTTTGATTCCGTGATCCCTCTAGCTTTGCTTGGTTGTTGTTCAAGACTTCTAAGCACCCTAAAGTGAGTACATAGTCCCCTCTTTTACTGTTTTTTTCAAACGTTTTGGGGTGAAACACATGTGCCTACTTGTTACTTTCGTGCTTTCCATGTTTTCATATCATATACTTGCTATGTTCATTAGTACACTATTAGTACATGATTTCATTATGTTTTTGCTATGTATGTCCTTTTGATTTCAGTATGTTTTTGCTATGTATGTCCTTTTAGTGCATACCTAGTATATTGTTTTACATTACATTTTATGCTATGTATGTCCATTTAGTGCATACTTAGTACAATGTTTTACATGTCATTTTATGCTATGTATGTCCATTTAGTGCATACTTAGTACATTGTTTTACATCTCATTTTATGCTATGTATGTCCATTTAGTGCATACTTAGTACATTTTTTTACATTTTATTTTATGCTATGTATGTCCATTTAGTGCATACTTAGTACATTGTTTTACATTACATTTCATGCTATGTAAGTTCATTTGTTGCATACTTAGTACATTGTTTTACATTACATTTCATGCTATGTAAGTTGATTTGTTGCATACTTAGTACATTGTTTTACATTACATGTCATGCTATGTATGTTCATTTTTTGCATACTTAGTACATTATTTTCATAAAACATGCTTACATTTTGGTATGACATTTGGTTTGTTTAAATGGCTGAAAAATACATTTATTAACATTAGCTACTGTTACACCCGCTCGTAGCGGAAGCGCGAGGTGTGATCTAATCGGTTCTCATTGCATAACAATATAGGTGAACATACTAAATGAATAAAAACAAGCTCCACTGCCATTGTCATAACCGTTTCAAAGGAACGCAACTTAAGTTAAATGCATTCGTTACAAACCATCAAATGAAAATATGTTTTCATCGTTCTATACATCAAAATGTAAGTCTTAAAATGTCAAGGCTTTGACCACTATATCACCGCAAAGAGGCGGTATATAACGGGCAAACCCTTCAAATGGTGGCATGGAGTCTTGATACTTGCTTTCCTTGATTGAAATGTCTGCTAGGTCCACTAATTTCCTGAAATACATGTTAAGTTTGAAAACATCAACAAAAGTTGAGCGAGTTCATGCAGTTTAGCTGTATGAGATGTATCTGTAAAATGTGAGTTGTATAAAATGTATCCGTAAAATGTGAGTTGCATAAAATGTATCCGTATGTAATGATGTAGTATGTAAAGCATCAATGAAATCGTTGATCATTAATGTTTCGCGAGGACATTAATATGTGTGACGAATTAGGAAGCAATCCAAACCTAGACGATTTTATGTCGACTCCTATCGACTGGGACACAAATGCACTCTTCTGTATGGGTCCACGACCAAGAGTGGGGCTCGCCAATACCCATTAGATCTAACCACTTGTACCTAGGTCCAAACTGGATTAATGGTGCTTAGATGTATAACCCTAATTCGCACATGATCTAAGGTGTTTCATTCCCTAACTTTAACATACGATTGAAGATGTATCTTCCCCGATAGTTGTAAAGTTGTAAAACATTTAAATGAATAGGGGACATGAACTCACAGTATCGCGTCCTGTGAATAGATGTAAATAAGATCTCACGTGCGGTCGTCCTGAATAGCCTTGCGACCTACAAATGTTCTTATTTTTGTCAGACACTTCGGTCTTTGTAAAGAACTTGAGTACAAGTCTTGTGTCTTCAATATGTGTAAGACTTGTATGTCTTTACTGTTCGTTAACTGTGTATTCGATGAATGAGTTGTTCAAATGTTATATATATATTTTTCACCAAATATATATATATATATAAATGTTATCTTGTATCTTGTGAGTTGTATAGTCGGATCTAGTCCGCTGAATTTCGTGTCTTATATGTATCAATTGTATAGTTGTGTTTCCAATAATGGTAACATTGGGCCAAGCCCATGTTTTCAAGTTATTGGGCTTAAATAGTGCTGGGCCTTAAATAGTGTTGGGCCTCAATAGTGTTGGGCTTAAATAGTGTTGGGCCTATATAGTGTTGGGCTTCAATAGTGTTGGGGTTAAATAGTGTTGGGCCTAAATAGTGTTGGGCCTAAATAGTGTTGGGCCCAAATGTTATTGGGCTTAATGTTATTGGGCCTTGGCCCATATGTTTTGTTTTGGGCTTAGCCCATGAGTTTTGATATTGGGCTTAGCCCATGTATTTATGTTAAGCCCATTTATGAAGATAAGCCCATTAAGTAGTGTAAGCCCATTTGTATAAAATAGCCCATTAAGAAGTGTAAGCCCATTTGTATAAATTGCCCATTTGAAAGTATAAGTCTTTCATTTTTATAAAAACATTTTTATAAAAATAACTAAGTATACTTTTTAGTTAATAAAAACATAATAGTTTTTATAAGTTTAAAAATGTCCGAATTTTGTTAATGGTAACGTAATTTTGGTGTCCGCGTCGAAAGATCGACTAAACGTCGTAGTAAGTCCTCGGAATGGCGATATGTTCACAGATTCGCCCGTCGTCCGAATTGTCCATAAGTTGTATCCGATGTCCGAATGATCCGCAAATTGTATTCAAGTGTGTATATATGTATTCTTGTAAGTCTTTACTTGTAAATATGCCTTGTATTTATTTGTGTCATTGTTATCAAGTTTCCAACTTTCATATATAACTAATAAAATTAATAAACACATAGCACAAAACTTATTATGTTTACAAAATATATATATTTTACCAAAATATATATATTTATACACATTTTTGCTTTTAGAAATACAAACTTTCTAATCTTGTATACTTGTAAAGACTTTGTTAAAATGATAATTTTTCTAACACTTATTTTCCAAGAAAAATTGGCCATGGTTTCTTTGTAATATGAACTTTGCCATGTTTATCAAAACATATCATTCTCTTTTCCAAATCACCATCAATTTACTCAACATCTTAACTAAAATACATGAGACTTTTATCACATAAAATTATCAAGATGATCTCCAAATCATGTAGGGTTTTAAACATGATCATAACATATGCTAACTAGTTCAAAAACCAAGTTTAATTCTAGTTTTAGCAACTTTTATAAAAATCTCAAGTTGTATGTTACTTTTTATAATCTTGTAAAAGTCTTGTTTTTAAATAAAAACCTTAAATACTTTCACAAGATCAATAGTTATGATCATCCATTTAAACCTTTATGTTAAAAACCCTTTAACATAAACATGTATAATTGTTAGATCATATTTTTTTTTAAAACATCTTCTAACAATTTATTTGTATCATAATCATCATAACAAGATTAAATATGCATATAACAAGTCTTAGATCACAATATAAACAAACATAAATATATCATGATTATTATCTTTGCTTCTTTGTATTTTTCATGTTT
>JARYGA010014523.1:0-29548 GCA_030545235.1 Helianthus tuberosus
TAGGCTTGGCGCAAACCAAGAGTTGGTGAACCCATGTTAAAATCTATATGTCTTTATATATATTTTATTATTATAACGCCACCTGTTAAATAATCAATCACCTTAACTTACATGTGACACCCGGCTATTTAGGCTGTATCGTACAAATGTAACACGTGTCATGAATAAATAAAAAGGTTGTATTTGACTGATATTGATGTTTATATGTGATATTTTATGTGTTGGTAAATCCAAACTTTGATAAAAATTATGTTGGCAACAATAAGATAAACGTTTATCGCGTAACGAACAAAATACGAAACGAACGTCGGTGACCACCCGATCAATGTTAAAATCCTAAAAATAATTTTTTATGATTAGAATGGTAATTTTAATCATGTCCGGAAAGAAAAATAAATTAAAACGCTAAGAAACTCTATTTTTCGAGTTTGAGCGCGTACCGCGCTATACTGCGCATATCTGACAAAATACTGTCAACGCAGCCAGTCGAGGCAACTGGTAATTATTTCAGTAATATTTTAGTGAGATTATTTTTATAGAATGATAAAAATAATTTAAAACGCACAGAAACGGGATTAAAATACTAGATAAAATGCTCGGTATCCAATAAAATACCAGTTTTTAGTCTAGATTATATATATATATATGTGTATGTATACAATATATATGTGTGTGTTGCAAAAGGTGGCTGCTAGGGGGAAGGTTTCTCCTTCTCTCTCTTCCACTTGGAGGCCTTGAAAAACTCCATGCAATGATCATGCCTTTTAGGTAATCTTCTAAAATCTCTCATTGTCCAAGACAAGATTCACACAACACCATTTCACTCTCTCTCTACCTCACGCCCGCACACACACACACACACTTCCACATTCAAAATTTTTTGAAGTTTCTTTGAAGATCCAAGTCTATTTCAAGAAGGTTTCAAGGTGTTTTGAAGATCCAAATGTGTTTTCAAGTTGAAACAAGCTCCATAACATCAAAATCTTGTCAAAACCCACCAAAATCTTGAAAGGTATAAACTTATTTTCAAAAATCATGTTCTTGATTCTTGGTGATGATAGTGATGTTGGAAGGTTTCTCTTGAACTTGGAATTAATCACAAACTTGAAACTAATAATGAATGAGTTTTTAAACCTAGTAAAATGGAAGTGTGTACATATGTATGTATGGCCGAAAATTTGTATGTATGTGGGTATATAGATGTGTTTTCATTTTGTTGATTCTTGATTGATGAGATTCTTGAAAGTTTGTTACATGCATGAATCAAAAAGGTGTCATACAAGAAGGTTCTTGTGGTTTGAAAATATGACACAAAAGTTAACTTTTGGAAGTTTATATATGTATATATATGCCGTGTATATATATGTATGTATGCATGCGTGTAGGTTTTTGTCACGTGTTCATAAATGAAAGAATATTTGCATTTATGTAAACATGATTAGATGATAATGAGATGAACATGTTTTGGTTTATATGAACATGAAATAAATATTTCTTGAATGCATTTAAGCTCATGTAGGATAATGATGATATGATATGGATGCATTAGATGCACTTACTTGAACATGCATGATGAAAGATGAACATGAAATGATGATTTGAGTATGATTTGTTAAAAAAAATTAATCAGGATCTAAACACTAAAAATATGAATATTTGAAGTGTTAAAATGGTATAAAACTTTGTCATAAAGTTTACTAGCTTTGCATGTTGTACTTGGTGCTTTATGTGTTGTAAAATACGTGAAATCGCATGATTTATGTGACTTACACAAAAACTGCACTAATATGATTATAACCATCATTTTAATAATTAAATAACATGTATTATGTTAAAATATCAAATCATTATGAGTTGGGATGGTTATGGTAACGTTTAACGCAAAACTATGCAGTAAAATGGTTAAAATCGGCTTTTCGAAGGATTTTTATAAAACTATTTTAAATAAGTAAGTAAACTGATATTTTTAGTTTAAATATAAGTATTTTAACTAATACTAAGTTTACCTGGTGTTTGGTTAGTCATACGTGACTTCCGACGCCCGAAAACGTTACCGAATCACTAAAATACGCGTTTTACAATGTACACTAGCATGAGTTATTTATGGGTGAACCTTATGTGCTAAAATGTGTTATGTGATTTAGATATGTGTATATGATAATATGTTAAGTGTTGATAGCGGGAGTTTAGACTATGCATGTACGCTTGTACGCTTAAAGCGGTAGAATCGGTAAAATCGCGTTAAATGTGTAACTTGTTTGTCGAGCATGAAAATTGATACATATAAGTTATTTTATGTATACATGCTTTAAAAATGATAAAATAAATAGGTTAACGAGATTAGGCGTGTTATGATATTTAGTTTATGTGTACGTTTATGTATATATATTACGACGCACAAATCGTAGATATATTACGTATAAACGGGAGTGTTAACGGATTTACATGATAATGGTCACCAATAAAATCGTTCAAGTCGCAAAATCTTAAATATATATATTAACGTGCCAACAAAATCAAAAATGATAACTTTTTGAGAAAATCTCAAAGTTATGTGAAAATTCTAAGATACGGAGAAACTTGGGAATTTGTGATATATATTGATTGATAAATCGTTCCTACGTATATTAGGACGTGTAGAAATCAATTTGTGGGATTGCGCTATTTAAAATACGCACCCAAATGTGAGTGTCGCTAAACCCCCTCTTTTTACTGTTTTGTATATGTTTTGGGGGAAGAACACGCCTAAAAAGGGTTTAATAATGTTTTTGAATAAAACATACCTTTTGATATATAAAATGTATATTTTCATTGAAAATATACGGATTTGTTAAATATATATGTTTCGGGGAGAAACGGTTTTGGTGAATAAATTTGTTTCGGGGAGAAACGGGGATTAGCACGGTGTTTGGGGGAAAACGACCGTGTGGTTGGGACGAATTTGCTTGATCTCAAGAGAGTAAGTATCGGCATAGGCTTACATTTCGGTGGGGATTTCAGGGAATTCGTACAACATCATATATTAAATTTATCATTATTAGTAGGATATATATATTATACGTGAGGCAGGCATCATAGATGGCCTCGATATGGTCCATGCGCAAGTGATGTCGTTTAATCATTTAAGTATTGCACGCGAGGAATTGTTGGTAGATCTATCGGGTTGACAACCCCGTCGTGACCGGTCGCTCCGTGTCAAGTCAAACGACGAATTGATATTCTGTTCATAGTCTAGCATTGATTATACCTTCATTGTTAATATATAGTTCGTAATGTCTTGCTAACTTACGAGTCCGAACATTTGATTCTATCAATTTAATATGCAAACTCGGGAAGATGTCTATGGTCGGAAGGTTCTACGGAAATGCTTGCGACGGCTGACCCTTGAGTTTTTTTTACAAGGAAATAAATTAACTTTCTTAAAAATTAAATGGATGTTTTTATGATAAACACATAATTAGAAAGTTTTTCCTTGGATCAAATTATTTTAAATTTGAATATGTGAACTCACCTTCCTTTGTGTTGACACTTGATTTTAACGTGTTCTTTAGGTACTTGAGTTCGGCTTCGGGAATTATGGCGTATCTTGTGGTTGTTGATGCATGTTTGGTTTGATATTGTGTTGGACAAACTTTTAAAACTATTTGGGACAAATGTAATAAGATCCATAAGGATCAAGATAACTTAACTATGGTATGGTTATGATGTACTTTAAGACTTATGTTTTAAAATCTATGTTTTAATTAAGTTAAAATGTTCAACAATTCGATGCATCGTTCAACAAGATATTAATGGGCACCAACTTCCGTCACCACTACGTTTTATATTCCGTTGTGACGTTTTTTGGGTGTGACATCACCCATTAAAGAAAGATCATTTACCAAGTGCAACATATTGTAGTATGCAAGGTCAAATACCAAAGCTATATGATAAAGACTCAAAGACTACAAAACTCAAGAATGAAAGAACATCTACAAAGTTCAAAGTATGATACATCAAGAAAATACTTGAGAATTAGAGAGAATTATTTAAAACTCAAGTAAATTACGGTAATTAATGACGCGTGTCTTGTTGTGACTGTCTTCTTGGGGTGTCTTGCTAGGCTTTGCTTGTCTATATGATGTGTATCATGTTTTTTGTGTTTCTTTTCTTTCTATGTTACTCTTTCTCTACTCTTTTTTGTTATGGGTAGCTTTCTAGTGCTAAATATATTTTGGTTTGCTGGTCTCTTGTTTGCTTTGGAGTCGGGGGTCTCTCTGTAAGCAGCCTCTTTGTCCCCATAGGTGGAGTTAAAGTCTGCATACATCACACTCCTCCCCATGCCCTACCAATAACTTTGTTATTTGTGCGATTTACTAGGTATAGTTGTGAGGAAAGTACTTAATTTTTCTTTAAAATTATTTTATAGTAAAAGTCCCAATTGAACTAAACAAGCTGATAATCAACTGGTGGGACTTTGAATTTTGAAAATGGAAGTGTCTAGTTTGTTCATTTCCATTGTGGGACATAAGCATGGTGAGAGACAAAGAGTTTCCATAAATAGAAAGAAAACAACATGCTTTACCAATAGGGTCGGCCCAATAGACTATCAAGGTAAGACTTGGGCGTAGGGCCTCCAAAATAAAGGGCCTTCATTTTCCTAAAAAAATATATATATTTATTAAAAGTGAATTTGGGCCTTGATATTTTTTAATTACTAGACTCCTTAAAACCCCATGACTTCTAGAGCGACCATCACGATCTAAAATGGAGCGAACTACTCGGGATGTTAAACGACAATTAGCTTTGGCCTTCCCCATATCAAACATCAATATGGACTGAAATTTGAACATCATTTAAGATAATCATCGTTAATTGTAGGAATTCACACGGACTATCATTCATCATTTATAAGTTTTGAATAATAGATTATTGTTGGTTCTGAAATAGTCAAAGGGACTGCACATTGCAGAAATTCATTCGTCAATGGTTGAAGCTTAAAGATAGTTTTTTTCTTGATTTCTAATTTGTTTTCAGCCATCATTTGTTAATTTGTTTTATATTCTAAAATTTGTTATTATGTTTTCTTTTTTTGATTATTTAATTTTCCTATATTGTTGATCACTTGCTAAGATTGTTATTTGGTTCAAATTTGATTCTATAGTTTACTATTATGTTTTTATGCTGTTAATTAACCCCCAATGATTCTGTTTGTATTCAATTAAAAAAAGAGTAAGGTATATGTTGCATAAGAGTTTTTGTGAGTGCATATGTCTATCGCTTGCGTCAATCACGTATCGTAGCCAAACGAATGATCAAGACAGGGTGATAAAGTGTTAAGTATATGAATCATATGTGAAGAAGTAGGTCCACACGGATGGACTCAAGTCTATTCGCATGAACCTGGAAGTGCGCTGTTTTAGGGTTTGGCATTTGATACACATCCGCATGAATCAACCAGGTCTGCACCAGCTTAAGTAGATCTGCACCAGTTAGTTGATCCGTGAAGAACTTGGCTCATCCGCAATTAAGTGTTGGTCCATGATTATAAGGTCCATCCACAAGTCTATATGTGTGAACTTGCAACCTCTATATATACTAGCTTAGGTCTTGTTCATTTGTATCTTTGTTGACAGAGAGGGGAAACTCTTGTCGTTTGATTTCACAGTTCTGTAATTGTCAATCAGTAAAAAGAAATCATTGTTAATTAGCTTGCTTGTATTCGATCTACTCTCGTACTTGGATTCCGCATAAGATATGAGATCTACGCAGTCAACGGTGTAACAGAATCGATCCTAACACGAACTCACAAGTGGTATCAGAGCAGGAGATTGATTGCAAGGATAGAAGATACAAGATTCAAGCTGATTTTATCAAATTCGGAGCCAAATTCATCATTTCTTCTTCTACTCATTCTTTTTATCTTTCAAACTCAGATTCACGACATTTCCACGGTAAAAAAACGTCTGATTTTCAAACATATTGTGCAAAACTCGTTTTTAAACAATCTTACAAAATTACATATCTGAATTCAACCTAAAACCTTGAAAATTCTTGAAAAATCAACAAAATTTTAACAAACATGTTATCAGATGTGTACCCATGGATCTAGGATCCTTCATTCACACAGATCCATGCTGATTTAGGGTTTTGAGCATTATCACGGATCAAGGTCTATCTTGATCCGCACGAATCAAGTTAAAAACTATTTACACAAAATCAGACTAAGTTCGCACGGATCAACACAAGGCCCGTCCGCACGAACCTAGTTTGGTCGATCCGCGCGAATCTACATTCACGGATCAAGAGGTTTTTCAAAGTTGTTTGTGTTTTCAAGTTGTTTGATACGTTTATTTATTGTTTGCAGGTGATTTACAAACATTCCAAGATCATGGAAGAAGTGTTTTACAATGAGTTTTACAATGCGTTTCATCTAAAACAACATCCACACCGAAAATATTTCTAAGGCTATTTCGGAAAGTTTGAAACATGATACTTTGTACGGAACTAATACAAAACCACCGAAACTTATGAATATTGAAGATTATAATTGGTGGAAGGACATATTTATTAACTTGGTGAAAGCATTTGCTCATGAGTGTTGGTTCTTGTTGGAATTAAGATATAAACGACCTTTAAATGATAAAAACGAAGAAATTCCACTTGCAAACTTAGAAAAGGAAGATAAAAAGACATTTTCTGATGAACAAAGAATGATTGCTTTAATACAACAGTTAATTAAGGATGATATCTTTTCATTGCTTCAACATGATGTATCATCAAAATCTTTGTGGGAGGCATTAAGAATAAAAGCTAAAGGTGGAAAACAAATCAAGAAAAACAAAGTATCATTACTGAAGAAAGAATTCGATCTATTCGACTGTCTGAAGGGTGAGAATGTCCGACAAATGATCGAAAGATTCTGTCATTTGAAAATTGAACTTGAAAGATTCGGCATTACAAAGAACAGAGAAGAAATCATCGACAAACTGATCGAAGCGTTACCGCGCGTAGATGATTGGCAAACATTTGTCATGATATTGAAAAATGATGCAAAGTTCGATGAAATCACCTTGGACACGTTGATAGAGAAGCTTGAAGGACATGAGCTAGAGCTACAAAAGCAAAATAAAATGAGTAGCTCGAATTATCAGCAAAATGTCAATCTCTACTATTGTGGAAGCATGCTGAATAATCAAGCACCAAAGATTGGCACCGCCTTTAGCACAAAGAACTCTGATGAAGCATCGAAAGGCAGATCTTCAAGTTATGATCCTGGTTATCATTCCTCCTCAGTGTCAAACAAAGAAAATTCTGATGTGATTCAATGCAACATCGCCTTAAATCTAAAAAATTCTCCAAGAATGAATGTTGATACAGCCAAGCAACATATGAGTTTCTTAGCATCGATTCTGGAATCGTATGAAAGTCTGGTGGCGAGTAGAATTGGAAACCCAGAAATAACCAAGGAAGACTACGACCAGATAGATCCAGAAGAGATGGAGCTCATCGATATAAGATGGTTCATGGCTAGTGTCATCAGGAAGGCATAGAGATTCATGGAAATCACCAGTAGGCAGTGTCTTAAAGGCCCTAAGACGAAACTGGGATTTGATAAATCCAAGGTTACATGCTTCAGATGCAAGCAGAAAGGACACTTCAAGAGAGAGTGCGGAAAACGGGAGGTGCATGAAAATGTCAATTCATTCCATGACGATTACTACCAGAAGGCAATTTACCATAGAACGAATGAAAAACCGCCAAAAATGAATCAAAAATAGATTGGTGAAGGCTCGTCTAAGGAGTGAAAACAAGCTTTGGTAACAATTCAAGATGACGAGGGGTTCAATTGGAATAAATATATTCCAAAAGAGAAGATGGCGTTGGTTGCTGAAGAGAAACCTATCAGAGAGAAAACTATGAGAGAAAGAACGATAGCATGTATCAGATTGGATGAAATGCAAGCAGCTTTCGACGAAGCTAGACAAGAAGGTAGATGGGATAAAAGAGAGAATGTTAAACAGATTCCAAAGGAAATCCGGTGGTAGATTCAAAGTGTGTGAATTTTAAAGATCTACTTGAAGTCATTCCTACTTCTGAAGAACTTTATTTGAATAAATTTGTGGATAAAAATTATATCCCAAACATGGAGAAGAGGATAAGAGAAGTGATGCTCGCAAGTTTGAAGAAGAAAGAAGAAGAAAAGATTGAAAAAAAATGTTGAGAAGATGGTTAAGGAGTTGTAACAACTCTCATTAAAATTACTATTTCTTATTTTATTATGTCTAATAGGAAACCCTAATTGAGACCCCCAAATAATATTGCATGACCCCTAAAATTTTCAGAACAATCGGAACTAGGATCAGGGCCCCTAAAACTCAGGGGGGGGGGGGGTATTCCCTAATCAGTATTATCCTCACAGTTTGCTGTAGGATTTGAATTTCGTCGAATTGTGACTCACCAAGGCTATGTTGGACACGAAACTACCCTACCCTAAAAGTGACCGTCGCGCCACGCGCCAGGACCAGGTGGGTCTGGCGCGCCACGCGGGGGAACCCATTTTTCAGCATATAAATTAGGGGCTTGGCACTTGCATGGGGGAGTTGTTACGATGTGAAAATACATTTTCTACATTGAGTTGTGCTTTGTTCTTTCCAAATTCACTCAAAAACACACACAAGTACGAAATTCTGCCGTGATAACAGGGTAATAACTCGATCACTGCTACGATTCAATGTCCGATCGATAAAAACCAGTCCGATGGATGTTTAAGTGCTGCCCGTATTTGGGCTATACTTTGTCATTCGTCGTGAGGGTTTTGATCTCGTGAGTTGTCGTAAAAGTTGTATTAAGTTACTGACCTAGTTTTTCGTGTGCATTGTTAATTGAATTAGGTTAACAAGGCTAAATCAGTAGGCTAAACTCTGCCCGTCTAAACTTACAATGTGAGTCATTCTCTTTTTACCAAATTGTTTCCAAAACCCTATTTATTTTCAAGGTTATAATTACAGGGATTAAGTCTTTGTAATCTTCAATTACTGCCGGTATGTGGGGTTTTGTATACATTACTTGATACCCGTCACCATTGGACAATGGGTTAGCCAATGGGTGATCTGACCATAGTCACTGATACTGTCAAGTGACAAATACCGATTTGGGGTAATTGATTGATAAAAACATTATAATCACCCTTAATACTGTAGATTATAACAATGAGTCGTTTTGTGCAACTTGAATGACTCGCCAGTATTTCCCTGCTGATAAAACCTTTTTAAAACATGTTTCAGGTTATCTGTTGTGATCCAGGAAAAAGTGCCGTGTAGCACTCTAAGCTTGAAGAAGTGGCTCAATAAAATAAATAAACATGTTTTTGTAAAATAGGGGATTTCCTTGAGGAATCACCTTTACTGTAAATTATGAATGTTATCCCCAAATTATGAAATAAATAAATTGGGTATTTTCAAGTTCTAAAAAGATCCTGTTAAACTTCCGCTGTCAACTCAAATAATAAATACCACGGGTTTCTGTCCCGCGGCTCCTGGACCGGGTAACACCGGGACGAGGGCCGTGACAGGAGTTGAAGAAGACGGTAGACGAAGTTGATGATGAAAGTCCACAGAAGGTTGATGAGTTGAAGAAGACAACTGAAGAGACTGTTGATGAAAGTCAACAGAAGATTGATGAGAAACAGAAGCAGACGACAACAGAAGCTGAGGTGCTAGATCAAACTGAGGTAAAAACTCAAACTGAATCTTCTGGGTCGTCAAATAATGATAAAAATAATGAACAATTTGATTACAAAACCGATGGACAGTGCAAGAAATGCGTGGAAACATGCAGTGCCTGTACTGAAAAAGATGAAAACTTAAAATCCCAAAATGCTAAATTTACCAAAATCAAAAGAGTTTTCAAAGAAAAATGTAAAGAGATGTTTGAAAATGAAAAGTTTTTGAAACAAAAAGATGAAGAGCTGACACAGAAATGTAAGATTCTTGAAAAAGAAAATGAGATTTTGAAACAAAAGTGTTCAGCAATTAGTGAAAAATGTTTACAAAAAGAAAATGTTGTTCAAGAAATGAAAAAGGAATATGATGTAACGAAAATTTCATATCATACTACAAAAGAAGCATATGAAGATGTGAAAAGTCAAATGAAACGTATTCAAGCCAGACTTACACAATATTCAGAAACATCACAAACACTTAAAAATAAATATGAAATAAAACAACAGGTTGTAAATCAATATATTGATGAAGTTGTTGAGCTTAAATGTAAAATGGCTGATTTAGAACAAGAAAGTAATAAACTTCATAGTTATCATGCTTCTTCATAAATTCTTGAACATATTTTCAACATCAAACCGGATGATAATGATTCTGAGAAAAACAAGAAAGGAATTGGCTCGGAATATCATCAGGTTCCACCACCGTTTGAGAAAAGTTTACATTCTATGATTACGAGAAGGTGGCAAAAGGTTTCGACATGGTTGATCAATTTCGAGACAACATTGATGTTACTTACTCCAAATCTGATGATGTTAATGATTCAGAGGTGGCAGGTAAGTTCGTTGAAAGCATTTTAAATGAAAATGATTCCACCAACAATGCTAAGTCCGAATCACAGGTTGAAGATGAGGAAAGTTTTCATAAAAATTATTTGAAGAATTCAAAATCTGAGAAAAATGTGAATGATGATTCAATAGGATTGGCATATTACATGATTGGATTGGACAAATTATTCTTAGATATTGAAGTTTCGATTCAAAATGTGATTGCGGATAAGATTGACAAAGTTTTCAAATTGGTAGAAATAGAAAACTTTGACATCGATAAATTTGCTGGTAAGAGCAAGAAAAGTTTTTATAACAAACCTAGTTACAAAAAGAAAAACATGAAGGCTGGGTTGGGTTATAAGAAGAAACAAAATCAGAAAAGGTTTGACAAGAAAAATTTTCAGAAAAAGATGAACTTTGTTCACGGAACAGGTTCTGAAGAAGAGAAAGATATCCAATTTAGTCGACAGACTAATGAGGAATTTTATGCTCATAAGAAATAACAGCAACAAGCCAAAGATGTTTCAAAGAAAACATGCTTTAAATGTGAACAAGCTGGAAATGTTGGTCGTAAATGTCCACAGAATCTGAAGCATGTTGATATTGAACAAAAGAAACAACAATTTGAGGCTGTAAAATAGAAGTCAACCAAGTTTGAACTAAAACAAACTTGGAAACCAAAGCCAAAGACACCCAAATTTGAGACAAAACAGATTTGGAAACCAAAACCAAAACAAATCTGGAAACCAAAGATTGGTTTGTCAAAAAGAAACGTTCAAAATGATTCAAGATTTTATCAAAGGAATGTTTCAAATGGACAAATTTGGGTGGTCAAGAAACAAAAGACTTCTGTGAGTGACAATAAACGGAAAATCGATTCAACCAAGAAGGTTGAAAATAATAAAGAAAAAGTGTTCGTTAAAAATGACAAAGATTTTCCGAAACTCAATGATTCATATTGTGTCACAATACCCAAGGTCAAACAGGCCTGGGTTGCATTATTCAAGGGATTGAGTTATGTGAATGTGCGGGTGCTCCAGAAGACAACTGAAGTTCAACAAGGAGAGCAGAGCAGCCAGGCACAGGAGGAAGATCCCTGTGGATGAGTTCAGGGAGTGTTTGTTTGTTAATAATAATAAATAAAACATAAATAAAAAATCCATAAAAATAGTAAAACAGAAAACATAAAAATTGTTTTTAATTGTTAAAAAATCAAATTTTTGAAAAAATGTTGATGGAATACGCCAAAACCCTCACAGCTGAACAAACATGATAAAACAAAATTGAAAAACGGTTTTCAAACTGTTAAATATCAATGTGTTGTAAATCATGGGGGTACTTTATTTAAAACAGAGTATGTGATGCAGAAAATGGATGGCGAGATGAAGCTATCTACCTTGGTTTGTCAAATTTTCTTAAATGTTTTGGATTTTAGGGGGAGTAAAAATTTTGAAAATACAAAAACATTTGAAATTTTAAAAAAATGTCAAAAACATGAGAAAACTGAAAAGAGTTTAGTGTAAAAAGAGGAAATGATAGTACATCAGTAGACAGTCACGGCATGCTAAAGGATTGGGAAGTCAAATGTGATAAACGGTCTCACTGATGATATGCAAGTAGGTTTTTACACATTTAGTAGATTGATTTCGAGATATAAACCTAAATCAATAACTTTCTTATCTCGTGGGTAACATCTCTCGGATATATGGACTTAGTACTCCGAAATTTCGTTTGAGAGATTGCCTGATTCTGATATATTAGGTCTTTATGCTTATTGATATCTGGGGTATTATACTTGGTCTTTTGATTTTACGTCAGCAATGGCCTAGACCTCGTATAATGCTTTTTCTCTTAAAGCTTTCCCTCTGCATAAAAATTGAGAAAATATCGTAAGATATAGATTAAGTGCAGTTGTAAAGAAGATTCCTAAGTGGAACACACCTTTAAGTCGAGCCTTCATCTCTTTGACTGAACGGAAGTTCTAACCTGAGCTCTCAAGGCCTCGCACTAACCCAGAGACATATATCAATTAGGTATATTCACGTGTAAGACTGAATCTAAGGAATCTTGATGCGGGAGTATATTCTGAGGCGGGACACGTGAATAAGTTAAGTTCCTAAAACACTGACAATCTAGGTGAATCGTTTAAAACTTAAAGTTTATTAAGATCAATGGTGCTAGTGATTTGTCATAAACTGATATGATCCTCTGATGCGAACTCAAACAAAAATATGTCTGTAGATATTTCTTTATTGCATTCATTACAAAAAAAAATCAAAAGGATTTTGGGAGTGTTTTAGCATAAACTTTGTAAAATTCAAAAAGATTTTGCTTTTGCTTTATGTTTAGACAACCGATGTTGAAAAGCTGAGTTTCAAAATCTAAGTATGTTGCACATGTCTCAGAAAATAAACAAGTTCATTAATTTGAAACTTGAGGTTTTTAATGAAAAATCCAAAAACAGTTTGTGAAAGTCTCCAAGGTCATTAATTTGGACTTGGTAGATATCCAGATGATTCAAGGTCATTCAGTTGAACTTGATCATCAGTGAGGGTTTGTGAAATTGGATGCTTTGAATGTCAAATTTATATAGTTATTTAATAGGGGGAGAGAGCCAGGTAATTGGTTTTTGGGTTCACATATTCTAAATTATTAGATTTCTTGTATTAGAGCCAAATTACTAATCCTGAGTGTTCTATAATGATTAGAAATTTTCTCAAGTGTTTTGGAACTGTCATATATTCAGGTATAGCCAGGTTTCCGATTCTAAAAGCTGAAAGCTGAGAGCTTAACGTAAGGGGGAGCCTGGAGAGATAGAGTCTGTCGAAAGGGGGAGCTGCTGAAGAAGGACACAGATCCAAGAGGAGTTTGTTAGAGCAAAGGGGAATCTATGGTGCTGATTCTGTCAAAGCTTGCTAAAGACTCAGAGTGAATGAAGAAGCTACGAGATTGACTACAATAATATCCAAGGGGGAGTCTGTGAGTGCATATGTCTATCGCTTGTGTCAATCACGTATCGTAGCCAAACGAATGATCAAGACAGGGTGATAAAGTGTTAAGTATATGAATCATATATGAAGAAGTAGGTCTGCACGGATGGACCCAAGTCCATCCGCACAAACCTAGAAGTGCGATGTTTTAGGGTTTGGCATTTGATGCGCATCCGCATGAATCAACCAGGTCCGCACCAGCTTAAGTAGATCCGCACCAGTTAGTTGATCCACACATAACTTGGCTCATCCGCAATTAAGTGTTGGTCCGTGATTATAAGGTCCATCCGCAAGTCTATATGTGCGAACCTGCAACCTCTATAAATACTAGCTTAGGTCTTGTTCATATGTATATTTGTTGACAGAGAGGGAAACTCTTGTCATTTGATTTCACGGTTCTGTAATTGTCAATCAGTAATAGAAATCATTGTTAATTAGCTTGCTTGTGTTCGATCTACTCTCGTACTTGGATTTCGCACAAGATACGAGATCTACGCAGTCAACAGTGTAACGGAATCGATCCTAACACGAACTCACAGTTTTTTAGTAAATTAATTTGCAAACACAGTCCTCTATAAACAAGCTTTTTTAGCATTTTGAACTCAAAAGTCAATAGATGACAACAGTTATCAATTGGCTTCTTGAAAAATTGTGTTTCCTTTCTAAATCAAGGTGTTATAACAACAACATTCGGAAAAAGGGCCTCAAATTTTAGTTTCGCTTTGGGCCTCCAAAAAACTTGGACTGGCCCTGTTCACCAAACACCACCATACTTTGAAAAACAAGTGTCTAAGTTGATAGATGTCAAAGGATTGCTTCGAAAAGTAAAAAAAAAGAGGTATGGGTGTGTAAAAGGTGTTGAGGGTAGATTATAGTCGTTATACAACATTCAAGATTCAAAATGATCTAAAAGATAAAGGCTAGGAGATCCACAATCGATGGATCAACCGTGGGATTGGCCTTAGATTAGTTAGAGTTTGTTTTCCTTGATTCTTGTATCTTGACTATAAATACAAGCCTTCCCTGACCTTTTCACTTGCCTCAGTTGCTCATAACACTTTTAAATTCATATCTAATTAATATGACTCTAGTTCCCTTTATATTTACACATCAAATCAAGGAGGGATTAAAGATCAAATAACAAGAACAAAAAGAAGAAGTTGCGCTTCAACTTAAATATTCAAATCTTGTAATTATGAGGTTATCACCAGCCAGTTCAGTGATATATTTGTAAGGTGTCTTGCAATTGGGTGGTGATTGTTGTATAAACACTACTGGGAGATTGATCACCAATGTGATAGAGTGGCGATTAAGAAAACGTAAAGTTAGTTACTTGGTGTTCATTATCTTGGACTAGTAAGGAAACGTAATGACACATTATACAGATATGGGGTTGAAGAAGGTGATCACTATCTTGAATTAGTGAAAGAGCTTATACCACTTATCTATTTTGTCTAATAGAAGGATTTTAGTGGAGAAACTCTCGATTGGAGAATCGAGAAGAGAACGTAGAGTGGATTAGTTAAGCATCCACTTGAACATATATAAATCAGTTTTGTCTTTTTAACCTTTAACTTTTTTACTTTCAGTTTTTATTTATATTTTTGGGTTTCAAACAAGTTTAAACAAATCAAATTAGTGGTTTTAAAGAAGAAAAAGATAAGAAAACCTACTCAGCCCCACTCCCACCCCTTCTAGTTTTCTATAGTTGTGATGCGTGTTAGGTGTATATGTAGGTTTAAGTATATTTTAAGCCCTTTTACACTTTCTTTAGCCAAGTTTTAAATTTATAAAACACGAATATTTACTAACACTAAACACACATATGGGCAAGTGCACCCATCGTGAGCGTAGTATAGTGTTGGTAAGATACCGAGGTCGTCCAAGGACACAAGAGCTTTTAGTACCGGTTTATCCTCAACGTCTAATCAAATCAAAAGTTTAGAAAAATGTTTTAAACTAAGAAAATAAAAACTAACTAAAATGCTGAAAAATAAAAATAAAAGAAAAACAGATAGACAAGATGAATCACTTGGCTCCGACTCGTGTTTGGTGTAACCTTTGATTATTTCCGCACTTTTGCACTATTTAAGAGATTATCTTAGTTATTGTAGTAGGCCCCTCTTTTGGAGGTGACTTACCCTCAACCCAGTAGTTTGAGTCAGCAAGGATACAATCCTAAAGGGTCGGATTATTGAAAGATAATTAATTAAGTTATTAATGCATATTGTGGTAGGCCCCTCTTTTGAAGGCGACGTTACCCTCGGCTAAGTAGTCTGAGTCAGCAGGGATACAGTCCTAAGTAGCCGGGTTAAAATATTAATAGTAGTTTAACTTATGAGGGGGTCAAAGAGTTTGGACCCCCGCCATCCAATACCGTTAAGTATTGAAGGAGGTCCTACTAAATTTGACCCAGGTCCTTTGCAGGATCTATACACTGAACAATGGCAAGACTCTTACCAAACCGTTCCCTTAACCCCCGACCAGGTAGCCAACATACCTCCATATAGACCGTGGAGATATGAATGGTGAAAATCTTTTATTTTATATAGACAGTAAAATAATGCCAAGACACCACGGACAAACGATAAGGAAGAATCACCTTCAACATAAGAAACTAGTTATTAAAGTCATTAATACATAACCAATTAAAAAGTGTGAAAAGATTAAAAATAAAAAGTATTATACTAGACACTTTGTCTTCACCAAGTGATGTAAGAGACTTAGGCAAACATGGCCTTGATTGTCAAGAACTCTTACGATCAATCTTGGATCCCGAGACGACTCACACACTCTATGATGGACAATGGATGATGGTGGTGGATGATGGTGTTATGGTGGTGGTGGGTGGTGGGTGAAGTGTGAGAGAGGTGGTGTGCCAAGGGATGGTTTGAGCTTGAGCCAAGCACTCTTATTTATAGGCTGAACAGAAGCTCGGGCACGGCCCCGTGTCCAGTGGGCACGGCCCCGTGTCCACATCCTTCTCTTTCTTCATTAATTGCTCTTGTCTTTATTAGTTGACCACGGCCCCGTGTCCGCTGGGCACGACCCCGTGTGCAGAAGCGTATCTGTACTATCAAGATTTGCCTAGATTCTGCGAATCTTATAGTTGACCATGACCCCATGTCCGCTGAGCACGGCCCCGTGGTGGGCGATGGAAGCTTCTACAACTTTGTCTTTTATGCTGACACTTGGGCACGCCCCCGTGCTCACTGAGCACGGGGCGTGTTCAGCCTTCTGCTCTCTTGTTTTGCTTGGGAAGATGCTTTCGGGGAGGTTTGGCATGCCATGTTTGTTCCTTTTCTTGTATTTATGTTAGATTTAGCTGCCTTTTTGCTTCTTTTGTTAATTTTAGCTAATTTAATCCTGAAAATACCAAAGGAAGACAAAAACACACTTTTTCCAACATTAGTACTAAAAATGGTTAGTTTTATGCCACAATTGATGTAATTTATATGTTGCATTTTGCACACATCAAATACCCCCATACTTGAATCTTTGCTTGTCCTCAAGCAAAACTCTTTATAATGTGGCTTTACACTCCCAAATGGAATGGGTAGAAGAGAAGACTTTTGGGCTTGTCATAGAGTGTCGGGATTTCCAAGATTCTTTATTTAGTTTTATTTTTATTTATTTACAATCCTATTCGTCATGATTTATTTAAAACTTTTCATAAGATAAATTACTTATTAGGGCGTAACATGCCTCTTTAAAATTCTATTTATATACAAGTTCACATACCTCACGGGGGATCACTCAACACTCGGCTGAAGATGTATTTTAGTGAATTACTCGAGAGCGGCATGGAACTTATTCCTACCATAGGCTTGCCAAGTAATCAATCCTCCTCCTTTTTAACTATATACCTTTGTAAATATCAAGAGGTCTTTTTGGGTGAATGGTTAGGCTTGGGTTAAAGGTAGGTGGTTGGGTTAGTGGTTAGTGGTTAGTAGAAAAGGGCGAAAAAACGTAAAAAGCATCGGTTTTCGTAAGACTTTCTATTTTTTATTTTTTATACTTTTTATTTTGATGAAGCCATAATTCCAAACAAAGTTATTTTTGATGAACTTGATTGTTTATTTCTTTTTGCTTCATCATCAACACAAATTTTTTTTTTTTTTTTGAAAGTCATATGAAAAACCGAACTTGTTACTAAAACAAAGGGTTAAAAATAAAAAGGTTTTGGTAGGTGAAAGGGTGTTTGGTTTGGGTTAAGAAATGAAAAGGTTTAGGCTCAAATGGGTTAACTAGGGGGATTTTGGGTAGGTGGTAAAAAAAAAGAAAATAATGGTGTAGAAATAAAAAGGGTTAGTCCTAATGCCTCTATCATATATTTACTCGGGTTTAAGTTGGTAAGGACCGGGAATGTATCGTCGTGGCAAGTTCTAGAGTTGTAAGAACCAAGCGGCTATTCACGCAAGAAACGAAAAATGAGCATTTAGTTTAAAGATATGTATTTGTATGCTCAATAAAGGCTCAAAACTCACTTTTGTGGGAATGGGTTTTTATGTGATCAAGTATATATAATTAAATTTTAACTAAGCTTGTCATGCCTTTTCATAATTTTCTTATGTTGGTTCTTTTTATCACGACGCTATCGGTTGTAAATTCGTAAAAATATAACCTTTTTAGAATTTTGAAATTCCCAAATTAAACCTCGACAAGTAAAAAATTGAAGCGGTTCCAATAGAGTTATGTGTAAGGCTTGTTATTAGGACTTACAAGATTCAAGGTTTTAGCATCCCCCCCACACTTAAATTACACATTGTCCTCAATGTGTCCCAAAAATAAGTTTTTTAGGTTGATTGAATGTGTAAAAGGTGTGAAACAAGCAAAAATTTATATTACTGAGCACTGGACACGGCCCCGTGCCTGGTGGGCATGACCCCGTGTTCTGGTGCCAGTAACGAAAACTTACAGAAGGTGGACACGGGGGCGTGTCGGCTGGACACGACCCCGTGTTTGGAAAAAAAATCTGCATATTTAGACAAACAGCAGGTCTGGGGTAGTGGGCACGGGGGCGTGTCGGCTGGACACGACCCCGTGTAGACTGTCTGCAAGGTTGAGAAACAGGTTTCTGGTTCTGGTTTTCCTGTCCTGGCTTTAGTAGCACTAAGGTTTAGTGCTCTAAGCCTCGTATGTACCTGTTTGATCAATAAACACTACGCCAAAACATAGCAAACATCCTAGATTACCAGTGTTCAACATCCCATCCATCACAAAGTTAGAAAAAAGAAAAAAATGCAGAAAATAAAAGAGTTAAAGGAAAGTAAATTGTTTGACACACGGCACGCAGGCCAGAAATTGTTCAAGATAAAAGGTTAACCTGGGGAATCACCAACCAACCGCTTCTTCCTCCGCTCCTCCCGCCTAATCCATGTCCTCGTCCTCATCATCATCATCTCCACCATGGCCAACAATGTACTCCCGGATATTTCCAATATCGTCTTGGATATCGGATATGTTTCTCTCGATCGCCCCAACCCGGTTGTACGTGTTGCTTGCCATATTGTAGGTGTTCCTGGTGCACATGAGGTTTTCCTGCAATAAATCATGTAAACTTTGGAAGTTAGGAAAACCGCCTCCGTAGGAGGACTGGCCTGGATCACCATGGGGCTGGTACTGGTACTGATGATGTTGTGGAGCGTGAAGGACAAGTGCCTCCTGCGGGTTCCATGCATGCCCTTGCATCCTTTGGAAGCTCACCGTCCCGTCTTCAGCCTCATAGATTAGGTTCATTGAGCGGCAGATGTGTATATCTACCCTACCCGACCATGGGCTCCTTCCGAATGACCTAGGTATGTTGGTGAAGTGCTTGAAGAGACGGTACACCCATCCCCCAAAGAAGATAGGGGTTGGTGCAGTAGCAAGGCGGTTATGATGCATGTTTTGGAGCATGAGGAATGGAACATCGAGGTGCCTGCGGTTATGGATGCAGTGGAGGACAACTAAATCTCTTAACCCAACGACGCCACCGCTATCATGCCTTTGGCTGAGAGAGCAGCCGAGGAGCCTATGGATGTATCGGTAGATCGGATCCCTCAACTTCGTGCTCTTAGTGCTGCTCGGATTGTAATGCCCTTCACCAATCTGAACCCACGCGGCTTGGCGATCGTTCTCATCTATCTCTCGCATCCCTCCAGTCTTTTCCTCGTTACCTGCATCTCCTTCCGCATACAACCCGACAATCGACCCAAATTGTGCCATAGAGATCGAATACCTAGTTCCACCACATCTGAATGCTACCCCATCATTGTCGAATGGGTCGCACCTTGAGTTGAATGTGAAGGTGCTATAGAATTCCAAAGTGCATTCGTGGACAGAACGAAGTCGAGTTGTTAAAGCGACTCTTAGTGGTCCTGTGACAAGGTTGTTGAAGCGGTCGAGTTGGTTCACCAATGCTAACAAATCCGTGCATGCTTGCCTTGGGTATTCTTCCGGTCTTGTTTGAAGTATTTCGTATCTGGCCCTAGCATCGAGCTCATTTGCGTTAAACCTCGTGAACTTCCTAGCCATCTGAAAGAATACACCAAAAGTTAACACGAAACATTAGGATTTTCGGACAAAACTGCAAATAGTGTGCTGGACACGACCCCGTGTTCAGCGGACACGGCCCCGTGTCCAGGCGTCTGTTACTCAAAAACATCATTTTTCGACCCGGTTTCGAAAACTTGAAAATTTTTGGTCCAGTAGGTGCGGTTTCCCCCGAAAATGAAACATCAAGCGCCGTTTTTCCCAAAACAACCCGTTTACCCATTCAATTTTATCTTTTTCGGTTCAAAAACAAGGGTTTGGGGTTTTTGTGAGAAATCGGGCGAATCTTTGAACAATACAAGTGGGTTTACTTCCTATAACACTGATCTAACTAAATGCTAACAGATTAAAGCAAAAATTTGAGGTTCGATCCGGGTGTAGTTCAAGAACCATAGATTTTTCCCCAAATTTTTGGAGTTTTAACTACATGCAAATGCCTAATCTAACTAATAATAGTGATAGAATCATACCTTGATGTTGTTAGAATGATAGGAGACGTTGAAAATCTGCGGAAAATCGCCTGGAACCAGAGCGTTTTCGGGGAAACGGGGCGTGTGGAATGAAGTAACTGTTATGAAAAGGGGAATATATCCCGACAGTAGCGCGGACACGGCCTCGTGCCGAGCAAAGTTTTGATTTTTTTTTTTAGTGCTCGTGTGAGTGCCCTTTGTTTCCCAAAAAAATTGGTTAGAAGACTTACCGATTTAGATGTCGTCCTAATCGTTCGTAACTTACCAGGTATGATGTTGATGTTTTCATTCTTCAACCGTTTGAAGCGAGATCTCCTCCTCTTCATCCTCAATGAATCCTTGATAGAGTTTCAGCCGTTGGCCATTGGCTTTGAATGGGGGTCCATTCCGAGATTTAATTTCTATTGCACCGTGTGGGAAAATATGGGTGATGGGAAAAGGTCCTGACCACCTAGACTTTAATTTACCAGGAAATAATCGAAGTCGTGAATTAAACAAAAGAACTAGATCTCCCACTCGAAATTCATTAGGTTTAATATGTTTGTCATGCAAGTTTTTCATTCTCTCCTTGTAAATTTCGGAGTTTGAGTATGCATAATTCCTAAGCTCGTCTAATTTAATTGACAAAATCGATTTTTACCAGCAAATTCTAAATCTAAGTTTACATTTTTAATTGCCCAGTAGGCTTTGTGTGCAATTTCTACTGGCAAGTGACAACTTTTTCCATAGACTAGCTTATATGGGGTTGTACCGATTGTTGTTTTATAAGCAGTTCGAAAAGCCCATAAAGCATCATCTAATTTATCTGCCCATTCCTTTTTATTTAACCCTACGGTTTTTTCGAGTATTCGTTTTAAACCTCTATTAGTCACTTTGGCTTGTCCGTTTGTTTGAGGGTGATACGCTGTTGAGACCCGGTGATAGACCCCATATCTTGTTAAAAAAATTTCAAGTTGATGGTTGCAAAAATGGTTACCTCTATCACTTATTAATGCTTTAGGTGTGCCAAAACGAGAGAATAACTTTTTCAGAAATCTTACCACGACTCTTCCATCATTTGTTGGAAGTGCCTCGGCCTCGGCCCATTTAGACAAGTAGTCTACCGCCACAAGTATATATTTGTTTCCTTTCGACGGTGGGAAAGGTCCCATAAAGTCGAGTCCCCACACATCAAAAATTTCACAAACAAGAGTGCCATTTTGTGGCATTTCGTTTTTGGAAGAAATATTACCTGTTCTTTGGCATGCATCACAAGTCTTGACAAGACTTTGGGCGTCTTTGTAAATGGTTGGCCAATAAAATCCTGAATCAAATACCTTTCGTGCGATACTTGCGGCACCATGATGTCCTCCGTATGGACCTTCATGACAATGGCGGAGAATTCTTCGTGCTTCACTACCATGTACGCATCGTCGGATGAGTTGGTCGGCACACATTTTGAAAAGATATGGATCTTCCCAAAAATAGTGTTTCACATTGGCAAAGAATTTTTTTCTTTGATGATGTGGCCAACCCTTAGCGACTATACCGCTAGCTAGGTAGTTAGCATAGTCGGCATACCATGGTTCTTCCTTGTATTCCACCATTTCTAGGGACTCCGTTGGAAATTTTTCGTTGATTTGCTCGTCCCTGGTTGCCTCCAAAGCTGGGTCTTCTAAGCGTGAAAGATGATCTGCTGCGGTATTTTCTGCTCCTCTTTTGTCTTTGATTTCAATATCAAATTCTTGGAGGAGTAGAATCCACCGAATCAAACGTGGTTTTGCGTCCTGCTTTTTGAAGAGATATCGAATGGCTGCATGATCTATCTAGACTATAGTTTTAGAAAGAACAAGATAAGAACGAAATTTATCAAAAGCAAATACCACAGCTAGTAATTCTTTTTCAGTTGTTGTGTAATTTTCTTGTGCATCGTTAAGTGTTTTACTAGCATAATAAATTGGGTGAAAATGCTTTTCTTTTCTTTGTCCTAAGACAGCTCCAACTGCAAAGTCACTGGCATCACACATGATTTCGAAAGGAAATTTCCAATCAGGCGCTATCATGATAGGTGCATTGACTAACATTTCCTTTAAGGTCAGAAATGCTTGATTGCAATCCTTGTCAAAGATGAAAGGAGCATCTTTTTCAAGTAATTTTGTTAGAGGCCTTGAGATTTTAGAAAAGTCTTTGATAAACCGTCTATAAAATCCGGCATGCCCTAGGAAACTTCTGATAGCTCTAACGGAGGATGGGGGCGGTAGTCGAGAAATGGTATATATTTTGGCTCGATCCACCTCCATTCCTTCGCTTGAGATTTTGTGACCGAGTATTATTCCCCCCGTTACCATGAAATGGCATTTTTCCCAGTTAAGGGCGAGGTTAGTTTCCTCACATCGGGATAGCATTCGTTCAAGGTTATCGAGGCATTGGTCGTATGAATCCCCAAAGATAGAAAAGTCGTCCATGAAGACTTCCATTGTCTTTTCTATCATGTCGTGGAAGATGGCTACCATGCAACGTTGGAATGTTGCTGGGGAATTACATAGACCAAACGGCATGCGTCGATAAGCAAAAGTTCCATAGGGACATGTGAAGGTTGTCTTTTCTTGGTCTTCAGGTGCTATCAGGATTTGAAAGTAACCTGAAAAACCATCCAAGAAACAATAAAATTTATGACCGGATAATCTTTCTAACATTTGATCAATGAAGGGTAAAGGAAAGTGATCTTTTCTTGTTGCTTCATTTAATCGTCTATAATCTATACATACTCTCCATCCTGTGACGGTTCTTGTTGGTATTAGTTCATTCTTTTCATTAGTTATTACCGTCATACCTCCTTTCTTTGGAACTACTTGGACGGGACTTACCCAAGGACTATCAGAGATAGGATAAATAAGTTCGGCGTCAAGTAATTTGATGACTTCGTTTTTAACCACTTCTTGAACATTAGGATTTACTCGACGTTGTGGTTGTATTACCGATTTATAGTCATCATTCATTAAAATTTTGTGCATACACATGGAAGGACTTATTCCTTTAATATCTACCAGCTTCCAAGCGATCGCATTTTTGTGTTTTTTCAAAAGGTTAATTAATCTTTCTTTTTCTAATTTATCTAACTTAGACGAAATAATTACAGGTAACTTACCATCTTTGTCTAGAAAAGCATATTCCAAACCTTTTGGAAGTTCTTTGAGCTCCAGAGGTGGGTCTTTGGGAGACTCCTTATTTGGTTGCTCATTTTGATCAAGAACCTTAAAAGTTTGTTCTATGGCGACGTCTTCTTCAACAAAGTGGTCAAACTTTTCACTTGTATCGGGTGGTTCATCTTCATCTTCAATTAGGGGGTCATTGTTGCCGAATGGATATTTCATTGACCGTTCAATATCGACACTTTTTTTAAATACCCCTAATTGAAGAGGTAGATTGTTGAACTTCCGGTTTTTCAAAGCTTCGTGAGTTTTTACAAATGGTCGTCCCAACACTAGAGGAGCGTCATCGAGGATGACAAAGTCGGTGGGGACTACCATTTGATTTGTTTGAACCAAGACATCCTCAACTACACCGATTGATTTTATTACCTTTCGATTGGATAGAAAAATGGGTATTTGAAGTGAAGAAAAATCACTAATACTTAATTTTTCGAAGATGTAGTTAGGCATTATGTTAACACAAAGATCTTTATCGATTGTGACATTACTAATAAATAAATTTTGAAAGAAACATGGAACCGGTGTAATGTTAATTTCAAATGGGTCTTCTTTTATTTGTGAGGTTTGGTCAGTAGTTAACTTAACACTTACCGTTTCGTCAATTTTAGTGTTAGTGTTTAACTCTTTTAAAAACTTAGCATGAGTGGGAACTAAACAATGATTTTCAAAAGAAGGTGACAAGAGATTAATTTCTTCAAAATTAGACTCTTCTAGAATTTTATTGTTAACGGACTCACCTTTTTCGTTGTTTAACTCATGTGTCGGTTTTTCACTTATTTGTTCTTCCATTTTTACACCTTCAGTTATTTCTTCTTTAATTAATTCTTCTTTTGCGCGAGACTCCTCTTCCCTTGTGCGAGATTCTTTTATATAGCGATCAATAACTCTAAGGTGTTCTAATATCCTATCGGTCACTTCGGTTATAGAAAAAGGATCAGGATTTTCAGAGCTTGAATCCGGTTGTTCGATCCTTTGTTCCTCATAATACCCATATGAAGTAGATGGTTCACACCATTATTCTTCATTGTAAGTATATGATGGATAAGGGTCATAATTTTGTTCTTCATAATACTCATATGAGGTGGGTTGTTCACGCCATGGTTCCTCATAATAAGCATACGAAGGTGGTGGCTCATATCTTGGTTCCTCAAAGTATGAGTAAGAAGGCTCATACCTTGGTTCATCAAAATATGAGTATGAGGGAGGAGGTTCATACCTTTGGTCTTCATAGGATGTGTATGAAGTTGATGGCTCGTACCTGGGCTCCTCATAGTAGGTGTATGAATTGGATGGTTGATATGAGTGATTATATTGAACCGAGTGCGGATTACTACAATTAGTGCAATAGTTACTCCTATAATCATCCTCCTCATAGGTGTAGTTGTAACCTCCTGAGTATTGATCCATAAGAATCACTCAGCAGACCACAACCAAGTCTCGAGATCAGAAAACAAAAATAAAAACGGAAACAGAGGCTGGACACGGCCCCGTGTTCAGTGAGCACGGCCCCGTGTTCAGGATCTGTATCTGGGCGTTTTAATTAAATTTACTGATTTCGTTGAGCACGGGGCGTGTTCAGTGAGCACGGCCCGTGTTCAAGCTACTGTTACTGGGTGTTTTATGAAAAATGTGCAGCACGGCCCCGTGTTCAGCGAGCACGGCCCGTGTTCAGGTTACTGTAAATGCAAAACTAAACTAAAATGCAGAAAAATGTGCGCGCGCTTTAAAAAGGTTTTGAAAAACTGATTAAGCCGTCGATTTTAAGCTTTCTTAAAATCCTTGTGTCCCCGGCAGCGGCGCCAAAAACTTGATTCGTGTTAGGTGTATATGTAGGTTTAAGTATACTTTAAGCCCTTTTACACTTTCTTTAGCCAAGTTTTAAATTTATAAAACACGATATTTACTAACACTAAACACACATATGGGCAAGTGCACCCATCGTGAGCGTAGTATAGTGTTGGCAAGATACCGAGGTCATCCAAGGACACAAGAGCTTTTAGTACCGGTTTATCCTCAACGTCTAATCAAATCAAAAGTTTAGAAAAATGTTTTAAACTAAGAAAATAAAAACTAACTAAAATGCTGAAAAATAAAAATAAAAGAAAAACAGATAGACAAGATGAATCACTTGGCTCCGACTCGTGTTTAGTGTAACCTTTGATTATTTCCGCACTTTTGCACTATTTAAGAGATTATCTTAGTTATTGTAGTAGGCCCCTCTTTTGGAGGTGACTTACCCTCAACCCAGTAGTTTGAGTCAGCAAGGATACAATCCTAAAGGGTCGGATTATTGAAAGATAATAAATTAAGTTATTAATGCATATTGTGGTAGGCCCCTCTTTTGAAGGCGACGTTACCCTCGGCTAAGTAGTCTGAGTCAGCAGGGATACAGTCCTAAGTAGCCGGGTTAAAATATTAATAGTAGTTTAACTTATGAGGGGGTCAAAGAGTTTGGACCCCCGCCATCCAATACCGTTAAGTATTGAAGGAGGTCCTACTAAATTTGACCCAGGTCCTTTGCAAGATCTATACACTGAACAATGGCAAGACTCTTACCAAACCGTTCCCTTAACCCCCGACCAGGTAGCCAACATACCTCCATATATACCGTGGAGTTATGAATGGTGAATATCTTTTATTTTATATAGACAGTAAAATAATGCCAAGACACCACGGACAAACGATAAGGAAGAATCACCTTCAACATAAGAAACTAGTTATTAAAGTCATTAATACATAACCAATTAAAAAGTGCGAAAAGATTAAAAATAAAAAGTATTACACTAGACACTTTGTCTTCACCAAGTGATGTAAGAGACTTAGGCAAACATGGCCTTGATTGTCAAGAACTCTTACGATCAATTTTGGATCCCGAGACGACTCACACACTCTATGATGGACAATGGATGATGGTGGTGGATGATGGTGTTTTGGTGGTGGTGGGTGGTGGGTGGTGGGTGAAGTGTGAGAGAGGTGGTGTGCCAAGGGATGGTTTGAGCTTGAGCCAAGCACTCCTATTTATAGGCTGCACAGAAGCTCGGGCACGGCCCCGTGTTCACATCCTTCTCTTTCTTCATTAATTGCTCTTGTCTTTATTAGTTGACTACGGCCCCGTGTCCGCTGGGCACGACCCCGTGTGCAGAAGCGTATCTGTACTGTCAAGATTTGCCTAGATTCTGCGAATCTTATAGTTGGCCACGACCCCGTGTCCGCTGAGCACGGCCCCGTGGTGGGCGATGGAAGCTTCTACAACTTTGTCTTTTATGCTGACACTTGGGCACGCCCCCGTGCTCACTGAGCACGGGGCGTGTTCAGCCTTCTGCTCTCTTGTTTTGCTTGGGAAGATGCTTTCGGGGAGGTCGGGCATGCCACGTTTGTTCCTTTTCTTGTATTTATGTTAGATTTAGCTGCCTTTTTGCTTCTTTTGTTAATTTAAGCTCATTTAATCCTGAAAATACAAAAGGAAGACAAAAACACACTTTTTCCAACATTAGTACTAAAAAAAAGGTTAGTTTTATGCCACAATTAATGTAATTTATATGTTGCATTTTGCACACATCAAGTTGGAATAACCAAAGATGAGAAAATGGATTTAGCTTTGTCACCTTGTCCCACATAAGTGGGATGACAAAACTTGAAATAGTTTATAAGGATGGACAATCTTTATATGTTGTTTCCTTTGGATAAACACTAGTGGAGAATGTTATGGGTGAATATTTTGATCAATATTCCAGACTAAAGCTAAAAATCTGGGATAATGAATAAGTTTGATATCCTGAACCTATTTTTTATGTTCCATTAATTTATTTCTTGCATGTGTTATTTGATTATTGCAGAGAAAGAAATATAAATGACTTGGTCAAGCTCAAGACTTGGGCTTATTGGTTATAAGACGAACGTTGGAGTTGGCAAAGAAGTCTTTAACGTTCACATGGGAATATTTGGTGTATCCCAGAAATTTCAGGATATTTGGTTAGATCTCTAGACTATATAATAAGGCTAATCTGATCGATTAGGCATGTTACATGCAACCCTACACTCTGATTTTGGTTATCATTTACATTCTTACTTGCAGCTCACTCGCAACAATCACTTTCACCTACACTCACATTAGCGATCATGTATTACTGATCAGGATAGTTTTCAAGTTGTAATTTTTCAATACTAAAAAATGTGGCAGACCTTCCAGTCGGTGTGCCTGAGGTTTTCTGCCGACGATCTCGATAGATCACAGGATTTCCTCGTAACATCGTGTGTTCTTTATTGTCTGAACATTTACACATTCATCTTAATAATAGGAAATATGAGAACACCAGTATTTATGTTGTTTGTTCGGTATCAGTACTCAGTAAAAAATGGTAATCTCCTTTTTAATAAAGTTTATATCAGAATCTTGAAAAAAAATACATATAATTGTGTATTTAGATTTTTGAAAAATGTTTAAAAACGAGTTATTATAAAAACCTATTAAATGATTCATGAAATATTCTTGAAAAATTGATTGACCAAAATATTACCTTTTAATAATAATAACTAGAAAAAACACCCCACGCTATGCGACGGGAATTTGTTTCCTTAGCCCCCGTCTTGCGCTAAGTAGTAAGCAAACATTGACCGAACCGGTAAAAATCCAAAACAAAAAATACGAATTTATACGGTAAGTGACGTGTACAAACTCAAATTTATACCAACACGATTAATTATATATTTATACTTATAGATCATAGACATAATTTTAAAAGTGAGAAATATCACTTATTTAATGAACTAATATGAACTTTCTAAAACATATAAAAACTATTTGATATTTAATATTTAATTTTTTAAAACACTGTCATAAAGTCATGATGCTAACCATCAAACCATCAAACCCCACCATCACTAGCATCAGTCCAATTAAAAAGTAAAGAAATGACAATTTTGTAATTAAGTTTCAAATCATGGATAAATGTTTTACTGTAGCTAAGATCCTACCACAATTGTTATATAACTAGTGGGGTTATTTGGGCGTTGCGGCGGACATTCGATCAATAGCAGATTTGTTTGTTATAGTACTAGTGGGGAACCCGCGCGTTGCAGCGGTGTCAACAATACATGACCGGCAAATCCCATTCTAGTCATATATATAGTGCCCTTAGTTATTAAATCCAAGTTATTTAGTGCCCTAAGTTTTTAAATCCAAGTTATTTAGTGCCCTCAGTTCCAAACGGGTCACTTCTAGCCTATCAAGTTACTTAAGTAGAACTCCACAGCAAAAATGCACCAATAGCATCGATTGAACATCAACATGCACCAGCGTACATACATTAACGTTGACAACAAACACATAAATAATAGCCGATAATGAAAATCATAATTTAACATAGCCCGAAAGCGTTGATCATGATAAACAAGTGTAAGAGTGAAATATATAATGATGATAATCGAGTAGAGACTCAAAAGTATTGATCACTTTATCATGACTGAGCTTGAAGTTAAAGGCTTAGATCTCAAGTTGAATTTCGAGTTTAACCTGAGTTTGGCAATGATCAACCATGAATTCTAATTTATCATTTCCCATAAAGAAGAACCATGTAACACCCCGTGTTTCGAAAGTCAAAGTCAAAGTCAAGATTGAAGTCAAAGGGAGACAGGATTGCTAATTGCGATCTGTCACTCCTTGCTCAATTCCTGTTTTGACTTATTTGACTTGTAATTAGCCTAATTTTGTTATCGCGTTAGTTGTATTATGTGGAGTACTTATTAATAATCGAGGTTTATTCGATGTTTATCGTATGTTTTGTCGCTTTATCGCTATCGCAATCGCACTCGCAACTCGAATTACGCGTTCTG